>SNQJ01S0058228.1:43164-63801 GCA_010110895.2 Picea sitchensis
GCAATTCTTTTGTTCTGCCAGTATTTTGTAGCATGTCAATATTGAAGTCTCCTACAAGTACAATGGATCCGTTCAGATGGAAATGGTCCAATGCATTGGAAATAACATTTACTATATTGGAGAATGTTGCATGGGGAGCAGCGTACATATTTAGTATTGCAACTTCTGTTCCATGGGAAAAAAATATGGCAAGCACCAGTTCAACATTCTTTTCTTCGATATGTATGTGGTCCAAAATTGGTACATGTTTTTTCACCAGTATCATCACCCCATGTGTAATGTAACTTGATATGCAATTGTGATTTGGGAATTGTTTGTTTTGCATGAATAATGCCATGCGTGTTTCCTGCAAGCACAGAACATCGGATTGCATTAAATCATAGTCATTCAGTATATCATCCATGTGTTCATTTAAGATGTGTGTGTTAAGCGAGAGTATTGATACAGATGAATTTGTTTGTATGGATTGGTAATCATAATGCAGATTTCATTTTGCGGTGGTCCTCAGTCGTTCCATCTCAATATCAACTTTTTGTTTCACTCTGAAGTTATCTTTTGTCAGAGGACTTAGTAAATACAAGGAGTCTATGCTTCTGACATGGGACAGTGTTGTGTATACAAGTCCATGTATCTGAATTCCAACAGGCTGAAATGCAACATTATCAAGTGTTAGGCCTTGTGATTTGTGGACTGTATGTGCACATGGAAGTTCAATCGGAAACTATTTGTGAATCTTCAGATGACTTGTCTTTGCTGATGTCAATACTGGCTTTGATATTCACAAAATAGGAGTCCAATCGCTTGCAGTGTTTGAATTATATAGCTAAGACAACGTGCTTGCTTGTCGCTTGCCTATATGCGGTTCATGGAACTTAATCCAAACGAAATCTAATTTTCTGTCTTCATATACCCTTTTAGTATTCCATATGCACCATTCACCAAGCCATCATGTGAATCATAGTTACAGGCATATATTTCAACTAGCATTTCTAATTTCAGTGCAAGGTGAAAAGGTAAAGTGACTGAATGTTCATGACGTGGGACATTTCCATGGTTGTCTTCTTCCAAGTAAATCGAATTGATGATGATATCATCACCAGGCATGACTGACAGCATGTGGCTATTATGCTTTGCAAAATCCTTATTTCTGTAGAATAGGTAAGGGTATGTTGGATCTGTTGGTACAGGCCATAAGCACCTCAAATTGATATAGGTCAAGTCATCATATGTTTGGTTGTTTGTGCGCATTCTATTCAGAATTGCAATGAATGTTTCATCTGTCTAGTGCATTGTAGTATGCAACTCAAAGAATTTAATATTGTCTCTCCAAAAGTCATGGGTCATTGCTTCCATGTTAACGATAGGTTGTTCAAATATCAAAGAATCTTGGATGGGTTGTGCCTAGTAAAGATCGCCACAAAAGATCATGTCAATGTTTCCAAAGTATTTGGTCTGCACATGTTTTATGCTTCTTATCCGGTTGTCAATGGAATACAAGAACCGACTGCCAATCAAAGATGCTTCATCTATAAATACAAGTTGGAGTTCCTCGTAAAGGTTAGATAATGTATCCAACATTTCCTTGCTAAGTGGAAGAAACTGTGACTTGTTAAAAGGCATTAAAAATGTAGAGTGGATTGTTGTTCCACTAGAATTGTATGCATCTTTTCCAGTGTATGCAACTATTAGGCCCTTTGGTTTCATAGGATCAGAGCAATTATTTGAATCATAGATTCGTATAAGCATTTGGAGAAATACTTTAGCTGTGAATGTCTTGCATGTTCCTACTCCGCCTGTAAGGAACATATGCACATGATTGTTCATGTTCAACCGTTTTTTAAGGGAAATGTCCTTTACAATTGTTTGTTGTTCGTCATTCAACAGGCGTCTTATTCTGTGGTATTCAATATTTTCAATCATGAAAGGATGCTTTGTAACTTGAAAACCAAGGTTGATACATTTTTCACTTTCAGCCCCTGGAGGACGAAAAAAATCCGCTTGTAAGTCATAGGACTCGGAAGGAGTTCTGGTTGTTTTTGGGTTTTTGAATGTCTCATCATGATAACCAGGGTTTTCTAGGTCATTAAGTGCAACTTCTAGATCGCCCCATGTTGGATTAACATTGTAGGTAAATCTAGCTTCATTGATATGCACTATAGTCTCAAAGGTAACATACGCAGCCTCCCATGTAGAGAAGTTATGTATTAATGTCTCTTCGTTTTCATGGAACGGAACGTACAACAACAATTTTTCTCTACAATAATTTTCATAATCACAATGTTTATTGTATTTGAAAAACCGTATAACAGAGGATTTTTTTCTTTTTGATATGGGTGTCCCATTTTTTTGTAATGCGATATGAATTATACTAAGAAGATATGCCTAATAGGAGATGAACACTGGATGTAATAATCAATAATAGAGTGACATGTGACGTCCTATGAATTTTCAAGTTCTTGTTGCAGCAAAACCGATGGTTTAAGCATAAATGTGTGTTTTTCAAGTGGAGATGTGTTTATGAAGACACATTTTCTTGAACTACAAGTGAGGGGAAAAGAAAGGTCAATGTGAATTGCTTGCTGAGAAGACATTTGTTGAATATTAAGCAATGTATTTCCAAGGGTGTGTATCATTTGTATGGCATCAATATGACTTATTTCATGTTCTTTGCGTATTTTTCTGAATGCAGATGTTATAGATTTGTCAATCTTCGTCATATACGAGGTGCAGTAGGATGCTGCAACATATGCATTCAACACGTACTGTGCATCTGTATTTTCTTTCCACATAACTGGCATGTACTTGGACAAACTGTTGTTCCAAATATGGGAGAGTTTTCATTTAAGGAAAAGTGTTGGTTGCCTAAGCATTATTTGTATGGATTGGATGTACTCATCTTCTGATAGATTTACCTGTGTCAAGAAGGTATCAAAGCTCATCATTTCGTCAAATCCTCCTTGTTCTAGAAATGTGAACAAGGATTTAGATTTATCAACAACAACACTGTCCTCTAAACTAACTGGCTCTATGATTCCTGTAGCTCTCATTGGTGGAACAAAAAAGTTGTATCTGCAATGCGATCTTTTTTGTTTTCTACAACTTCTTGTATGGTAATGTCTGTGGACTTTCGCAAGGTCTAGTTTCAAATGATCTGTATTGCATGTTATGTATTTATCCACAAATTGTCTGATCTTTGAATTCTTATCATCTCGATAGACTAGTACACCCTCTATCCACAATAGTGTGTGGTCATGCTCATTTCCCCTATTCTCGAATTCAGTCACAAAAAAGTAGTCTAATATTTTTCAGAAAAACGTTTCATCATGGCATATCAATTGTCTCAAAGCATTTATTCTATGTCTATAGTATCGAGTACATGTCACTGAGTCTTTTCTTATGAGGTAGTCAATGTCGTTATTTTCCAGTGTATCAGTTATTTTTTTACGTTTCATGTTACTATGCAGGTCAAAAATGACAGCCACCAATAGATCCCAACAATGCTTTGCACTTGTAAATGTGATGAAAAATGTTGGCATCCCCAATTGCCAGATCATTGCAATTTTTTTTATTTTTTTATCAAGCAATGGCAGTTGTGCCCTAGGGGTAGGGAATTTCTACTCTGCATCTCGTCTTGTTGAGAAACAATATGTTCCATTTCTAGGTTTTAAGAATTAAGTGAATTACCAAGCCCAAAGAGATTAGTCTAGAGTTTATGGGTTAGGGAATAAGAATATATGTTATTGTAGAAAGACGTCTTTTCCTGTATTAATATCTTGAATCCTTAGCATATTTTAATGGTCTTGCCTCCCAAAATTCACTCGAAGTTCACATAATAAGTGGCTAGAGCTATGATTATTTATATAGGAGAGAATTTTGAAGTTCAGTGTTGAATATGTTTCAAATGTTTACTATCAATATAGTCATTTCTTCAATCTACTATTAGTCGAACATAATATGCAATTCATACATCATACAATCATTATAAATCCCATCCCACTTCATGAATTAGAAGTAACATGTATATACAAAAAAAATCCCAATTAACGATACTATAGTTTATATTGGGAAAAACCTTGAAATGAGAGAAAAATTCACTCTAGGTGATCATAAAAAATTATATCAATTTGGTTTGTTGTATTCCAATACAGACCCTTATCGTGCAAAAACCCTAATCCTTTCAATAACATAAAAAAATTATTACTTCACTTCAAAGCTATCATACTTCTACTACTCCCTAAGTATCAAATCCTAATTTAATATAAATACACACACATCATGTTTGTGTGTGTATATCTATATGCATGCATGTGTGTATGTGTACATATATGTTTGTGTATGAAAACACATGTAGGTATGTGGTGTATATACATACATACATGCATACATATATAATATGGAATACATATTCCTTAGAAATCCAGAGGCTTTGCAACATAGGGCTCAAGATCATTACAACAATATACTCATTAAGAGCTCAGCATGTCACTTGTAGAAATTGAACCTAGGTGGGGAGGATAAAAATCATACCTCCTAACCAACCAAGATAGATTCAATTGATACACATGCACACAAATTCTACTTGTTCACTTGGGTTGGTATAATTCCCAAGCAAGACCCCATTGTGCTTGTATTGTTTATAAAAGAGGTTACTTTTGTTGTTGGTTGGGGCTTCTACCACCATCATGGATCAAGAAGAGTATTTGAGCATGTGGGAATTCCAATCGCTAAAAAAAAAATTGTAGCATAACATTAACATGCTTGATCTTATTCTAATGGAGGATGGAGGTGTCTATTTATAAATTTTCTTGGAGCCAAAACTAATCTACAATGAAGAACCACTTCAATATGTACAATACCTATGGGTATGGAAAATTACCTTTCAATTGAGTGAGTTGGTTCAATTGGTATGGGAGCCAATTGAACAAGAAACTTCCTTAAGAAACTATTTCATTGAATGAGTTGTAAAATTTGCCAAAATAATATTGCAATAGTGACTACACAATCTTTTAAAGATTCAAGGTGCAACTATGTACCTTATAAAAGGATGAGTAAACAAATCTTCAAATAGTTAAATTAAAAATCATTTTTTTATTTTAATGTATAATTGAACTTTCCTCCAATATTTTAGATGTGATTTATGATGCCTTCAACAAAAATTAACAAAAATTACTTAAGTGTCACAAGTAGGAAAAAGTTGTATGATAACAGTTCTTGGTATCGAAGATGAATAGAAAAGGAGCCACACTAAAGAGGAGTCTTCACCTAGTTATCACGTACACCTCAACATCATGTTTGCATGATTTTTGTTTATGATGAGCACTAGATGAACAAGGATAAGTTGCATAGTAGCTAGTCCCTACCATAGGTTAAATATCACCATTATCAACTCCTCACAAAATACACAAAATTACGCTGATAGAAGGAAGCTTGCACACCTATGGAGATGATAGTTAGCTCGACTCACACTAACTTAGTCAAAAAATATTATCATCTTGCATTCGAATAGATTCTCTAAAATTACCATGATGATCTTTGTTGATTCATTTGTTAGCTATGAGCACCTTAATCTCAAGGATGGGGTTGAAATCTTGTTTCAAAAATTAAGATCCAAAGTATTTAAAAAAAAAATTACTCTCATGCAGAGATCTACCATCACCTAAAGTTTATTAGGTCCATCACCTAAACTTTATTAGGTTCCTCTTGTTAAAATCACATCGATTTGTTTTATTATCAATTATTTTCCTTTCTTGAATGGATATAGAGAAATGAAACCTATGTCCAAATCATAGATCATTTCAGCTTGTGTATTTTGAAAATTATTGCAATGAGAAAACCAATACCATACTAAAAGTGAGAAAGTGATCAAGGCATTGCTAGCTATCGAGCTTCATCTGTTCAAATTTAGAGGTAAAATTGGGGTTAAGCGATATAATGAATCATTATGTGTAGGGTTTTTGTCTCGAAGGAAAAGATGAAGTCAAACAATATATACGAACAACAAATAATGTTGCATGTAGTGTTCTATTGTGAATAAAAAGTTATTTGTAGTTTAGTCACAAATTTGTAAGAAACATAGAGTAATTTCACTATAGATTATTCACAATTTTTCAAGAAAAATAGAGGACAGATTTCAGTGTATTATATTCACATTTTTCGAAGGTAAAAAGAGAAAAAATTCTCTACATTGATTTTGTAAATCAACAATCACTTCTAAGAAAGATGTATATATTCATAACAATTTATTAAAACGAACCTAAGAAAAAATTTTATGATCTCACTTTCAACAATTATTATATTTACTTTAATTTAAAACACAACAATTTTACATGAGATATTACATAATTTATTCATTACACAAAATTACCATAAACTAGGGAAATTGAGGAACGCTTGCATGTCAATTGTCGATAACTGTGTCAACTTCACCACGCCTTTGAAACAATGGTTGTCCAACCGTCAATGAAAATGACCACGCCTTTGAAACAATGGTTGTCCAACCGTCAATGAAAATGGCCACGCCTTTGAAACAATGGTTGTCCAACCGTCAATGAAAATGACACGCGTCCATAAGTATAGAATCCCAAGTAATATAATATTTAAATGTGATTTGATGTCCATGAGAGATTTATCCACATGGAAGTTGCACGTGCATGTTGACAGCGAAGGAACTTCACCCCATAATAATTATCCAAGCAATTGGAATTATTACTCCACAATATTCATTTCTCAATTCCTCTGTTGGAGCGGGTTTGTGGCCTATAAAATTAACAGAGGATTCAATTCAATGAACACATGTGATCCAGGTGGATATCAGTGGCCACCCACCTATTCCAACTGACTCAAAACGGTTTTTTGAAAACTAACTATATTTAACAGTTTTTCGGTTCCTAAACTTTTGGGGCCATTTTGAGGGCCTAAATGAATTTTTTTCAGGATCGATCACCTAAATTACATCCAATGGCTTTGATTGATCCCCCAAAATGAATCTCCTCGATGATACCTTTCCAATGAGATGTCGTGCACCCAAAACATAGATCATATGCCAAAGTTACACCCCCGGGAAGTTGAAAAACCAAACTACCCAAAACGGGGTCCACAAAACTGTTATCTTTTCATCTTCCGGGGTTAGGGTTTTGGATTTTATTTATGTTAAAAAGGCCTTGGAGCCTCATTGTAACAATTATCTTCTTCTGAATGCGAGTATCCATCACATCTCTTCTCAGAGATAATTTGCCACCATTCTAGTGAGTCTTTCACTTTGTATTTCTACAGTTTTGTACATTTCGTTCATTATTAGAAATTGTGTATTATTGTATCTTTGTGTTTATGGTTATATCTCTGATAAATCTCTGTTATATTATTGGATATCTGATAAATCTCTGTACATTTATTTATTATATCTCTGCTCTCATTTCGTGCCGAAAATAATTCGGATCAGTGGTATCAGAGGAGGCTAATCTTGATCATTTTTTCAGTGCATGTCCCCGACGAGGTCCAAGTATAGCAAGTTGGGTCTCGAGATTGTCTCTCTTGAGGAAAATCTCTCTTGCATGCCCAAGAAACCCTCCATGGCAGAAGAAAAAAAAATGACAGAGAAGACGATTATATTAATATGTTGCTTGAGCAAGCTCTCATGCGACAGAGGGACGAAATGATGGAAAATGTTTCCCACATCCTTCAAAACCTGCCGATAACAACTGAAAATTCTTCATAAAGAGACCACTTTGGAGGAACCTCGCCTTTCAAGGTACAAGTTAATTTTGATATTCCCGTATTTGAAGGACAAATAGATGCAGATGCTTTAGAAAAATGGTTAAATATGCTAGAAGGTTATTTCTTTGTTTACAATTTTTCTGATAGGGAAAATATCACCTTTGCACTCCTTAAAGCTCTCCCCCATGTCAAACATTGGTGGGAAACTTACTGGGAGAAAATTTCCACAGAGGAGTCTGGAATATATGGGGTCGATCCCACTTGGGATTTTTTGTGTGGATGCAGTCAAGGAACAATATTACCCTGTTGGTAAATATGATGACCAGTATATGAGATGGACCACGCTTCCTCAAGAGAGTGGCCTGTTATGGAACAAATTGTAGGTTTGGAAAATCTCGACCTAACCACAAAATCAAGTGCTAAAACTAGGGAATCCTACACCCAATGTCACCTTGATGTAGGTCCCTCACTTCAAGGGTCACTAGGTCACACTTGGGAGGCGATCCCAATGAACATAGGGGGAATGAGATGGGGATGGATAGAGATAGAAGTGGATCCCCTATAGGTCAAATCTAAATGGATTGAAATGTGGGAAGAGATGTCTTGTAAGTCAAGTGATTGTTGCCCAAAAGGTATAATACTTCTTCAGATGATTGTACCTCCCGAGACACAAGAAAATCCAACTTGCAATGATATATGTTAGTATGGATCAGAAAGTTAAGCTTGTTTTCCCTACTTTGCAGCAGTATATGACAATTTAAATCAGAAAATAAAGCATCTAAATCAGCATACAAATATCTAAACTAGTTAAGCAAATTAACAACAAGATTAGCAATGAATATAGGTTGAAAATGGCACTTAAGAGGCAAGAGAAGATGGTCATTGTAAACATGTATTTTCTACAGAAAATTGCATCCTTATGGCTATATCTTTCAGTCACTTATATCATCAAATTACACCATCAAAATATGCCAACAATTAGCCCAAAATATGCGCCCTAGTTAGTAGAATAAATGAGCAAAATTTAGGAGTTAGTCTAAGGTTAGTTTAGGAGTTACGGTTAGTAGTTTATCTAGGTTAGATCAGCCCTAATAGTTGTAGGTTCGGGTTTGTAACAACAAGTAAAGTAGTGGGAGAGAGGGGACGCCCTAGTAGGGGAAGACTCCTCTAAATGAGGCAAACTGATCCAAATGGATCGAGGAAGGCCTAAAAAATAAAGTTATTGGAATCGTACGAAACTAGCACCATTGCGTCGGGCTCATCATGACAATTCTGACCATATATATTTTTTTGAAAATGGACACTGTATGTAAAATTTATTGCATTCTGATCGATTTCCAAAACAGGAAAAAAAGTCAACAGTCAACAGGTCGTACTATTGATATGCGCAGTACGTCATGATGTGTCAGGTGAAATCAACATGACATCAATAGGGACATGTGGCAAGGGTCACACATGTCACTCGTTTTTGGCATTTTCAGGCTGAGTTGGCACAGTACAGATTTGACATGTGGACTGTATGGATGATGATGTGGCAGTTCATACGTTGACATGGCCCAATGATAGTCCAACATGTGGTAGTATGGATGACAGGTGGTAGTGACATGGCACTAACCGATAGTACGACAAAGTGACATGGTGCCAAGTGGCAGGCTCCATGCTTGACATCTGTCGTACGGTGTTGATTGGGAAGATGCGTTGGCAAGTTGATGTCCAATGGGAAGTTGACTGTGTGTATAAAGGCCAATCCATAGGTGACACGTGGCCCAATCACAAGGCTCCATGTGACACCCCAGAAGTGGCCAATGTGGGTCGGTTCAAAATTTGATTGCACCTCTAGTGGAATTGAACTCCTGACCTTCGGGCATGGGAAAGAGTCTAGCCAAGAAGCGTCAATTGATCGGGCTACATGATGAGGCTTAACCCTTATCTGACACATTAGCATTTTGTTGTGGAGGTTGCAGAGGTTTGGGGATAAGCCTTGGTCGACGGGGGCTAGCCCGACCGACGAGGGGCCATAAACCAGGGCTAGATCAGAGTGTGGATAAACATTTGGGGGTTGGACCCATGGAAAGCCACGCAACTAGGTGTTAGATGACTAGGGGCTCGACCTGACTTCCAAGCCACGAGGACCTAACCTCTACCCAGGCCCTGGACACATGGCATGCCCATATGACCAGGAGCCCGGAGAAAGGGGGTTGGCACCCAATTTGCCAATTTTTGGGTTTTTAAACTATATTATATCGATTTTAATAATTTTAATGATGATTTTGGTGGATTTTGGCCATTTTTGGGGGATCTCGAGCCCTTTTTGAGGCCAAATCTTAGGGGCAAGTTGGGAGGTGAAACTCAAATCAAATCCTATATACACCACAGGTTTTTGACAACATGAAGAAGTTCAGAAACAACAGAATGATCAAGAATTTGAAAGCTTAATCCATTTTTATGTAGGGAAGCCATTGAGGAAGCGAATTTTGGAGGACATTTCCACGAGCTATGCTCAACCTTTTTCAGTTTCGTCAGTTGTGTTGGATTCTTGAGGTCGAGAAGAACACGTCCAAACAAGTTTGTAATCCATTTGAGATACTTCTATTGTAATTTTTCAGGATTGAAGATTAATAAGAAAGCCTCCCCCACTAAGACAAAGGCCCAAGGACGTAGGAAATCTTGCCGAACTTAGTTAACAATCTTGGCGTTATGGTTTGTTGTTATTAATGTTTACTTTATGTTTTGTATTATTTATGATGGTTGTAACATTCTTTCATTAATATATCCTTCATCATTTAAGTTTTTGAATGGTAATTTAACACATGCTTAAAACTCAACCAAGTCTTTTAAAGATCATTTTCAGATCAAGTGGTATCAAAGCAAGTTGACAATTGGTTGTTTGAGTTTTCAGAGTTACCAGGGAAAATCTAAGTCGTGGTGAAGGAGAGATTGTAGAAGGATATCCCGATATTGGATCGAGAAAGAGGGCATCTCAAAGTGAGAATATGGCATCTGAAGAAGGAATGTCTCACAACGAGATAGAGTTTCAAAAGACTTTATTTTCCATGTCTGAGATGGTAAAGGTCTTACATGATGATTACTTGGAATGGAAGAGGCCTTTTCAAGGGGAATCATCAAAACAAGACAAAAGTGAAGAAGGAGAGGACCATCCTAAGCCTCCTCCTTCACCTCCTTCATCTCCATCATCTTCTTCTTCTTCTTCAAGTACAAGTTCAACTTCTACTGCAAGAAAACATTCTCATAAACATAAGCATGATATGTCATTACTTAATCTTGATGTAAAATTAGAATTTACCATGTATGGTGGGGAAGTCAATGCCGAGAGTCTTGATAACTGGGTTAGATAGATGGAAGTTTATTGAAGTGTGCAACAAATCAAATATGAGGCAACCCAAATCAAATTGGCATCGCTTCGTCTTGCAGGTACAACACTAATATGGTGCCAGAGTAAGTTGCAACATGGTACTCAGCAAGTTGGTAATGTATTTCCATCATGGCAGTATTTTTTTTCACTTAGAAAGAAGTTTTATCCTTTAGGTTATAAGGAAAAGGATTTAATTGAATGGAAAAGTCATGAACTAAGAAAAGGACAAACAGTGCAAGAATACATGGATGAATTGCGTAAGATGGAATTAATGTTAAATATTTCATTACATACACAAGAAACTCTTATGAAGTATATAGGAGGTTTACCTGCACATATTTGTAACATTGTGTTTATGTTTGGACTTACTAATATTGATGAGGTTTCTGTTCAAGCAACGTATATTGAAGCAAGGAAAACAAGAGTTGGTGTATTAGGGGAATCGTCTTCAAGGAAAGAAGAAAAAAGAAAGGGGAATGGAAAGAAAACAAATTCAATGATCATGAAGGAAGAGAAGGTCTCTTGCAAGCATTGCAAGAAAGAAGGGCATGATGATGAACATTGCTGACAATTGCACACAGAGAAGAGACCGAAGTGGTTCAAAGAGATGAAAGGGAGGAAAACAGTTGCAACAACAATATGACCAACATACTTGGGATATGATTCAGGTGATGAAACTAATATCACAATAGTTGGTTTGTCAGGTAAAATTGGTGATGGAAATGATTCTAGAAGTAAATTGTTTCATATAAGGGTTATAATGAAACATACTGAGATCGATACATTCATAGATAATGAATCTCAATCTAACTTAATTTAAGAGGAAGTGGTTAAGAAATTGGGATTAAACGCTAAGGTGCATCACAAACCCTATTCACTTAATTGGATAAGCAAAGATCATGAATTTCCCATAACAAAGCAATGTATCATAAAGTTTGCAATTACATCTAAGTATGTGGATGAAGTTACATGTGATGTGGAATGGTCTTGGGAATCCCTTATTTGTATGATTGCAAGGCAATATTCTACATGGAACAAAATCAATATCACTTAACTAAAGAAGGAAATGAATATGTTGTACATGCTCATCACATAAAATAAAATCAATCTCTTCAAACAATGGAACAATTAAGGAAGACAACTTATGCAAGAAACACACCTATAATTGTGCCAAGTAAAGCAGTTGATCTTAAGAATGAACATGAGATGGTTGTAGAATGGAAGTTCAATCATAGTTTTCTTCAAGATAAGCTAATGTTATGCAAGCACATCAAACATATTAGTTAATTTGCAGTCATATTTTTTATGTTATCACTACTAATGTTGTCTACATGGATGGTAGTGGATTCAGGAAGATGTGAACGAGTTCAAGTGGCTAACAATATGCTTTTAGTTGTCATGGTTTTTTTGCAATTGATTATGATGCGACATGTGCGCATGACAAAGTTTAAAGACAACGGAAAATTGGGGAGGCCTATTCCACACTTGATGATTGGTTAATATCCTTTTGGAGGAACAAAAGGTCTTAGTGGGGATGTGTGATCCAAATGGATCCAGGAAGGCCTAAAAATAAAAGTTCTCGGAATCAGACGAAACCAATGCCATTGCGTTGGGCTCATCGTGCCTATTCCAGCCATATATTGTTTTTCGAAAATGGACACTGTATGCGAAAGTTGTCGTGTTTTGATCAATTTCCCAAATAGGAAAAAAAGTCAAAGTCAACAGTCAACAGGTCATACTGCTGACGTCAGCATGACGTGTCAGGTGAAATCATCATAAAATCATGATGACGTTAGCAGGTACATGTGGCAGCACCAAGAGGTGACATGTGTCACTCATTTTTAGCATTTCAGGTTGAGTTGGCACAGTACGGATTTGACACATGGACTGTACAGACATTGGCATGGTAGTCTGTATGCTAACATGGCCCAATGATATTCCAGCATGTGGGAGTATGGATGAAAAGTGGAAGTGGCATGGCACTAACCTATCGACTGACTGTACAATACGATAAGGTGATGTCGTGCCAGGTGGCAGGCTCCATGCTTGACACATGTCGTATGATGCTGACTAGGAAGATGCATTGGAAGGTTGACGTGGTGGTCCACTAGGTAGTTGACTGTGTGTACGGTGGTCAATCCAGAGGTGACACATGGCCCAATCATAGGGAGCCATGTGGCACCCTATATGTGGGTAATGTGTGCCGATTACAATTTTTTGTTGCACCTTCGGTGGAATCGAACCCCCGACCTTCGGGCATGGGAAACGGTCTAACCAACAAGCGCAAACCAATCAGGATACACGATGGGGTGTAACCCCTATCCGACACATTAGCATTTTATTGTGGAGGTTGTAGAGGTTTGGGGATAAGCCCTGGTCAACGGGGGCTAGCTCGACCGACCAGGGGCCATAGACTAAGGTTAGACTGGAGTTTAGGGAAAGGATAAACATTTGTCGGTTTGACCCATGGAAACCCACATGACCAGGTGTCGGATGACTAGGGTCTCCACCCGAATTCCAATCCACGAGGGCCTAAACTTTTCCCAGTCCCCGGACACATGGCGTGCCCATATGACCAGGAGCCCAAAGAAAGGGGGTTGGCACCCAATTTGCCAATTTTTGTGTTTTTAAACTATATTATATATATTTTAATGCTGATTTTGGTGGATTTTGGCCATTTTTTGGGGATATGGAGCCCTTTTTTAGGCCATATCTTCGGGGCAAGTTGGGAGATGAACCCCAACTCAAATCATATATAAACTAGGGGTTTTTGACAGCATGAAGAAGTTTAGAAACAACAGAATGTTGAATAATTTGAAAGCTTAAACCATTTTTATGCAAGGAAGCGAACTTTGGAAGCCATTTCCGGGAGCTATGCTCAACATTTTTCAATGCCATCGATTGTGTTGGATTAGGTTGAGAAGAACACAACCAGACCAATTTGTAATCCATTTGAGATAATTATGATGTAATTTTCCATCATTGAATATTAATAAGAAAGTCTCCCCCACTGAGACAAAGGCCCGGAGATGTAGGAAATCTTGTCGAACTCCATTAACAATCTTGGCATTATGGTTTGTTGTTGTTAACATTTACTTTCTTTTTTGTATTGTTTATGATGTCTACAACATTCTTTCATTAAGATATCCTTCGTCATTTAAGTTTTTGAATGGTAATTTAACACATGCTTAAAACTAAACCAAGTCTTTTAAATATCATTTTCGGATCACAAACCAACTCCAAGCAAGATATCTTTCAAAAGATAAAAAATCATGTTTCCCAAGGCAATGATTTTATATCTCCAATGCAAAAATTAGATGACTAGTGCCTTTACTATTGGGTTAATGGAGTCAAATAAATGAACTAGATATTCTACTTCCTTGGGGGCATAAATCCTCTTACTTCCCAAGGCAAGTATCTCTATTTAGGGTTTAATAATGAGGGGTGTAAATCCTCTTACTTCCTCAAACAAACCCTTGCAACATCAATGAACTTTAAGCAATAAATGATGGAGACTAGAGTGGGGGTGTAAATACTCTTACTTCCCACTTAACTCCTAACAAAACAATCCTTGACTTGAAAACAATGATATCATAAGAGTAAAACACCATACCAAAATCAAGAATAATCCACCATAAAAGCTAGAAATCATTTCTCTAAGGCTAGAACCTTACTCCTCCATAAACCATTCACAAGAGATATCCATAAACAAGTGCACAAGAGACAAATATAGCCAAGTGTAGCAAAAATTTCATATCCAAGTCCTCTCATGAGAGAGAGAGTTATGTTCAAATGAGATCTTATGATATCTTGTTTATACAAAATGTCACCAAGGTGACTTGTTCATAAATTAAGGGGTAAACCACAAGACTAGGGGTCAAAAACCCTAATCTTTCCCCCTTTTACAAAGTAATATTAAACAATTCATTTAAAGTTTCACTTTTGCACAAATAAAACCCTAATTTTACATGGACATCTCCCCTTTAGGGGACATTTTTCCACTTAGAAGAATTCGTTGGTGTTGGAGAAGCATGAGTAGGCCTCCAAAGCCCACATGTCAAGCATCTAGACAATATCCTCATGGTGAAAACCTTCTTCTCCTCAAAACGTCCATGTGTAAATGAGAGGCTACATCACCACCAAGCCCTAACCCCCTAGATGACTTCATGCTAAAAAATGAGACGTTTTGCCTCTCCTAGGAAAAACGTTTGGCATGTGGGGGCTAAGATACATCATCCAAGTAATCTTCAAGGCCTTTCAAGTTTCATATTCTTCATCTCGAATGTGGGCCCTTGGAATCCAACATGTGGGCTTGCAGCACCATGGCAGCCCAAGCTAGGATTATTCTCCCAAAATTGTCCACGAACTAGGTCCTACGAAGACAAATGAGCATTCCCTCCAAGGATCTCGATTCTTAAGGTCTTGATAAGTGAATCCAATCAATAAATGAGCCACCTAAGCATGTGCATCAAAGATCACTATATCAAACAATTAATTTCTCAAAGACACTATGCAACTTGTCAAGCTTGAATATGGGAGGGTTGATGAGGTGTCCTATTGGGTAGATCTTTCCCTAGGTCAAGGAGATTTTCCAAGAGATCCCTCTCTAAGCCATGTAAAGTGGATGAAGTGGTTTGGGTCAAGACTCCATGGGCATAGGATTCATGACATACAAGGGGTCGTAGTGTCTCATTCATGGGTGCCTTTGTAGAGGGAATGCGGTACATTTTTCCACAATGCACTTTTTCCAAGCCCATTAATTTACATTCTTTTATTCTTTCATAATTTTAAAGAGAGGTTAAAGGTCACTTCCCTGGCGTGGTGACCAAATAATGGCAATGTCACCCAAAAACACCTAGCAGAAATGAGAAGGCTGGCTCATGATGAGACCCCCTTTCTCTCAGCCATGCAACTGAGAGCCATTACCATGGTTTGGTGACTAGATGATGGAAATTTCATACCACTATATCTTCATGGACATGATAGGTTGGCTCGTGATGAGACCTCATATCCTTCAACTAACCTTTTAAGCATTCTTTATTATATTGTGGGTCCCCTTTACTCAAATATAAGTGTTTCACTGCCTTCTTGGGTGATCCCCGAGTGAAGCATATGGAAGGTTCATACAAGGATTTTATTATTTACCCAACATCAATCCCTCTGGGCCTTCAGCCCCTTCTTCCCATAGAATAAGGGACAACCCCTTCTTAGGTCAGTACACCCTAAAATCCCAAGAGATGAGGAAATTGAGGGGAATAATGATGGAAAGTGGTAAGTATAGTCAGGAACGGTATGATGGAATGGTGGTAGCTATCCAATGAAGAATATCTTCTATTGAGTAAATAAAATAGGCTAAAACAATAAGACTATAGAATTGAAACAACTTGCTTGAAAGGTGGTAGCTATCTATGAGAAGAGATGTGGTTGCTATGCACATCTGTCTGAGAAGAATGATTATAATGAGGGTCTAGAGGCATTTTTAACATTACTCTTGAATTCCAAAACCCTAGACATCCAAAAACCTAACCCTAGGAGATGAAACGCCAAAAGTTATGTGGGCCCCAATGGGTAAGTTGGTACCCCAACTTCCCGGGGTTGTAAATTTTTCATACGACCTCTGTTTTAGGCACATGCTAGCCCGTTGGAAAGGTATTTTCGATAAATACACAGTATTCCATCAAACTCCAAATTCATCTACAGTTTGACTGTGGCAAGCTAAAAAAACATTGTTTAGGGCCCCAAAACGACCCTAGAAGTACTGAAAGATGTACTGACATAAAAACTTCCAAAATAAGCAAGTTGGATTAGGTGGGAGGCCACCAATATCCACCTGGAAGATGTGTAGGTATTCAAACAACCCTGGAAGTGTAGAACCCACAATTACAAAGAAGTATAGAAGACCATGTTGAACTAAAAATTGTCAAGAGGAGCCAGTTGGAATAGGTGGGTGGCCATCAATATCCACCTGGATCAGGTAAACAAGAAAATCATGGATTGAAAAAAACCTAGGATAATATCAAAGGAGTTGAAATTATATAATCTATATAAGCATGTAAGAAATAATTTAAAGGAGTTTGGAATTTGGTAATAAAGATATTACAATTGGAATTTTATGTATTTTATAGTCATAAAAGTTTATCCATCCCTTTCCCATATATTTTTCATATCATTCCTATGGGTTTTATGTTTCAATAGAGAATTAGATATGTACAAGTTTGATGTGATATCTCATGTGGAGTGTTAATCTCTCACCTAATATTTTGATTTAGACAATAATAACATATGTGACTCTTTGTAAGTTTGAAAGGTTAAAGTTAGTTTTTATCCAACCATTAAAGATTTAATTAATGAGGATATTTGGTTAATTTGTTCATTTATTAGACTCTGTATGAGAATTCATTCTTTTTATTAGAATGTTCCATGAGGAGAAATTTGGGATTTAAAATGGGTCTCGTTAAGAAAATAAAAAATAGAAGTTAGAAATTGTGGACAGAACGAAAGAAAACTACTTTTTTCCCACGTATTTTCAATTTATCTCCTTATACATTTACTAAAAGTATCAAGCATACGTACATTTTTCATCCAATGAGTACCTAGACTTGATACTTAAAAATATATATATAAGAGATAAAATAAACATATATGAAAAAATGTGTTTCTCTTTTCTAAAAACACATTTTTTCATGTATTTCCATTTTATCTCATGATAGGTTTATTAAAAGAATCAAGTCTGCATACCCATTGGATGTGTAATTTAATTCAAAATACAAGAGTTCCCATGCTTGATACTTTTAGTAAACCTAAGAGGAGATAAATTGAAAATATGCAAAAAAAATGTAATGTTTGCCTCAGATCCACTTTCTTTACCTTCCAGGGTAGTTTTTATGAGCAAGCAGAAGGTGTGGCGATGGTTTCTATTGCCCATGGTTGTGAACCTTTATATGGAACACTTTGAAAGGAGAGTTCTTGACTCTTTCCCATTAAAACCCAAAGGTTGGAGAAGATATGTCGATGACACAAATTTCCTTTGGCCTCATGGGAGGAACAACTTGGATGATTTCTTCAATCATTTAANATATATAAGAGATAAAATAAACATATATGAAAAAATGTGTTTCTCTTTTCTAAAAACACATTTTTTCATGTATTTCCATTTTATCTCATGATAGGTTTATTAAAAGAATCAAGTCTGCATACCCATTGGATGTGTAATTTAATTCAAAATACAAGAGTTCCCATGCTTGATACTTTTAGTAAACCTAAGAGGAGATAAATTGAAAATATGCAAAAAAAATGTAATGTTTGCCTCAGATCCACTTTCTTTACCTTCCAGGGTAGTTTTTATGAGCAAGCAGAAGGTGTGGCGATGGTTTCTATTGCCCATGGTTGTGAACCTTTATATGGAACACTTTGAAAGGAGAGTTCTTGACTCTTTCCCATTAAAACCCAAAGGTTGGAGAAGATATGTCGATGACACAAATTTCCTTTGGCCTCATGGGAGGAACAACTTGGATGATTTCTTCAATCATTTAACTTGTCATCATTTAATCATTTAAATTGATTTCATAATGGAAATTGAAAAGGATAATAGGATTTTGTTTCTAGATATTTGCATCACCAAGAAAAAAATGGTTCCCTTGCGCATGAGGTCTACAAGAAACCTACGCACATTGATAGATATTTTCATGCAGATTCACATCATTTTCCTTTCCTAAAGCTTAGATTTCTTAACACCTTATTGACTCGAGCCTTATGCATTTTTTATGAAGAGCACATGGAGCTAAAACTAATTTATTTAGTAGATTCATTTGAAATGAATGGATACACAGTAAACCAGATTGAGGAAGCTATGATAAATGAAATAGGATCCTATGTGGATTAACAAAGTGCATGTAAAGATATGAAAAGGTTTTCTCTATGTTACATCAAAGGTCTATCTGATAAACTATCTAGGATCCTTAGAAAAGGTCACATTTACATGGATTTATCCCCCATCAACACCATAAAGAATATGTTAGACTCAACAAAGGATCAAGTCGACCCCAATCTACATAAATGGGTTTATGCTATTCCTTGCTACTATGGAAAAGTCTACATTGGAGAGAGAAGAAGATCGATGAAAGTCATATTTAAGGAGCATGGTGCCGACCTAAAGTTGAATAGAATCCAAAATTTATCCCTCATTGAACATTCTTGGACAGATATCCACCATGTGTGTTTAGATAATGCTAGAGTTGTGGCCAAACTGGATAACTGTGGGAGGCATAAAGTAATGGAGGATTTAGAAATCGAGTTGAACCATAATAATATGAACAGGGATGATGGTTGGAATTTGAGAAAAAGTTGGATATTTTTGCTTGTTGACTTAAGACACCATTAAATGTTACTTTACTGTTGCTTGGACTTGTGATATTATTATTTAAAAAAAAATACACAATCGATCTCTCACCATGAGGATTTCAAGGGTCTTGACATCTATTTAATTGTTATGTATTTTATTATTCGGTTTATTTCTCGAGCGCTTCTAAGGATGATCCACAAGGGGATAGAAACACATTGGTTTCTTTGTATTTTAACGAAGAGTTCTTTCTTTTTTATCATAATATTTTTCTCCTGCGTCTTTACAATGTTCAACCAAAAAAACGTAGTTTTCTTTCTTTCACTCCAATACTATTCACCCATGGGGTTGACATCATAATCTTAAATCCTATTAGTTGATAATAAACATTTGAGGAAATTTTAGGAAATTTTCTTGAAAGGCTCGTTTTAAACCTAAATTCCCCTTAATACATCTTGCATGAACTTACAATATAACTGATTCACTTAGAAAGATTCATTCATTATCTTGGAGTGTCATGTTCAGATTCTCCACTATTTATCATACTACATTTGAGCTTATTTGTTGACCTAGGCCAACAAATATGGATATCCTCTACAACTAGAAAAAACCAACTATGAAGTGAGAGAATTCTTGGTGATTTAATAGTGGGAAATACCTATGAATTTCCATAGGTCTATCCTAATTGGGTTTTGGACTAATATTTAAAGAAGTAGGTTTAGTTGATAATAGTAGGACATATGGACATATTCGATTAAGTAAAGGCCAATTGCTTAGATGACAACCTCCTCTAAAGTGTTGTTTAAAATTAGACATTGACAAAGCTATTGACCGAAACCCAAGAGAAATAATCATTAGTGTGTTCCTCGAGATATTTATTCTTGCAAGGTTAATTGGTAAAGATACCAATAACACAACAAACTACAAGCAATAGAAAAAGGAGGCAATTTCCACACCCCAAGTGAAGACTATGTGTAATATAACCCCTATCACACTTATAAAATAAAGAGAGTGACCTTATATATATATGATGGAGTTGTTTCTTCTAGGAAATATATCAAAGTGAAAAATGCATTTGCACTTCCCCTCATTTCAAGGATGGTACCCAGGGTAAACCCTAGATTCTTCAAGGCACAAGGCTAGGTCAATAATATGGCTCAAAGCCATTATAACAATATACTCTTTATGAGATCAACATGTCACTTATGGGAAT
>SNQJ01S0058229.1:0-23945 GCA_010110895.2 Picea sitchensis
AATTCCTTATGCTTCTGCAGTAGGAAGTCTAATGTATGCACAGACTTGCACTAGGCCAGACATCAGTTTTGCAGTAGGTATGTTGGGAAGATACCAAATTAATCCTGGATTGGAACACTGGAAAGCTGCAAAGATGAGGTACTTGCAAAAATTCATGGCAAAAATAAAAATGAGTAATCTCTGATATTTAACCATTAAAGTGCAGAGTCCATATAGATTGTAGAGTTTGAGAAACGGTCTGGCATAAATAACAGTGATGTGCCATCACAAAGCACCGAAACAGATGGCAATGAAAATATTATCCTCGAAAGAATTAGAGAAAAAGAAACAGTGTATCCATAAACCCCACAGCCAAACGATAAGTCGAGTGGCTCAACAGTTTTGGTGTCGAATTGGGGCATCTAGCAATTCTATCAACAGTTAGGGTGTCGAATTGAACACACCATCGGCCCAAACCCTTTGTAATAAGAAAACAAAAGAGTCATCAAAATCATAAAATGCTAGGAGATGCTAGGAGCAGAGAATGCAAGTGAGAGTAGATGCATCGACCTTGACGAAGTCGGCTCTCGTAAACAAAAACACTGTCGAGTCCGTAAAATTCGTATCACGGCCATAATTTGCGACTGTGGAAGCCGCCTTAACCCTAGAACCCAGAAGGTGCTCGATATGGCCACCATGGAAGAACTTCAATGGTGAAATAAATGCTGGCCGACTGCAACTTTGCTTGCTTGAAACCTCAATTCTGAAACAAAAAACAGAGCTAATGTATGACAATTAGAACTTGAATGACACAAAAGAAAGAGGAAATCGCCTCCTCAAACAATAATCAGAACAGTTTATTACACAATCGTTTTGGGTTGCACGCTCATGAAAGTGTGGAAATTCAAATTTCACATTGCTCACAACATAAGCAGACGGCAGATAAGGGAAGATTAAAAAAATAACTAGAGAAGAAAATGCATTAAGTTTTCAACACATTCTTTCAGGGTTTTACAGGCAAATAACAATGAATGCTAAAGCAAGACACACAGTTTCTCATCTTTATCAAGATAGTTGGTAGACTGCAAGTCTTTAGATAAATTCTGTAAAATATTAATAGAGAAAGATTGCTTAAGTCACCAAATTTTGGGACAATTTAACACCAAAAGATGCCCAAATATAATGCCAATGATTCCAGGCAGATTGGAATTATCAAACCCCGGGTATTCCTGCATAAACTAAATACATTTTATGGGCATAACAAGCTCATGTGTTTCATACAAGTGCAGAGTAGGGCATAATTCTCAAAATTCTCAGGGTATTCTCACAATAGCTGAAATACTTGAAGAATATTCTCATGGTATTCTCATGTATTATTTGCTAAAATAATTAAAGAATGTCAGAGTCTCTTCATTTCCCTCCCAAAAAAATCGAAACCCTCAGTTACTCCTGGAAGACGAATCGCCCAACTCTCCAACTTATATATACAACCCTAGCTGCAATTTCTTTTCTATAAGGAGCCCTTCACAAGCCCTTCACAAGGAAGCAAATTCCCAGCTTGAATACCCCATTCATTCCGTGTTATTTTTCTTTCTTTTTTCAGTCACTTTCTTCTGCTTAAAAAATGGCTCTCCCTTTTCCTATAGAAACCCTGACACATGAAAAGTCTTCAACTCCCACCCCTAAGAGTACTCCAAAATCTGAAATTAACAGCCCGGAATTTGAAATTGGCACCTCCAATTCTGGAAGTAGCACTCCCGAATCTGTCAGAGCTCCGCTGAGTCCGGTAGAGGCAGAATCGGAGGCCGAGCCCAGAACGCCTTTAAAACAGATCCGGAAATTCAAACCGCCAGCAGTACCGCCCTCGGTGATAAGGCCCACTCCATGGACGCCGGCTTATAGGACCACGGGAAAATGCGCAGTTCACGGCTACTTCCGGCAGTCGGCAACTACTGGTTACAGAAAGCTCCCGCGTACATGTCCATGTGATTTATAAGTAAATAAATGAAATAATAAGCTTTTTTTTTCCATTGATCTTACGCAAGCTTATTTTGGCTCCCTCTGTGAAGAATACTGTGGGAAAAATAGCATTATAAGTAAAATAATAGCGTACAGATATGTGTAATCAGCAGTGTTTGTGGTGACAAATCAGTGTAAATCTTGTGAGGTTCAGGGGGTGCACTCCTCATGAACGTCCAGTCCAGCGGTTAGTGCCAGAGCAAATTCCTCCAGCCAAATCTGGTTTTTTTTCATCGCCGATATCGCTGGGTATGTTCAGAGTGTCAAAGCTGCCCGTAACTACTTTGCAGTATAGAAAGAAAATGATTATGAAGGAATATCGTATCGTTATATCTTCTTTCAAACCCTTCAACGATCTGCTTTTTAACTTGATATTTTGCTTATGGGGTTTTGCTGTATTTATTTTAAATTTTGGATTACGGTTATTTTCAGTGTTCCAGCGTTTATGTTTTGAAATGCATATTATTATAATACCATGATGTTGGTATTTTAATATATAAAAATTTTGGTATTTTAATATAAAAAAAAATTGATATTTCAATATAGTATTTACTTTTAAAAAAAATTGAAATTTTTTGGTATTTCAATATATATATTTTTATCCACTTATAAAATGATTCTTATTATTCAAACTTTTTTTAAAATACTATATTATATAATAAAAAGATTGGTATTTCAATATATTTGATTCTTATTATTCTAACTTTTTTAAAAATACTATAATTTATAAAAAAAAATGAAAATTTTATTTTATTTTATTTGAAGTTTTTAAATAAAATATGTATTCTCATCTCAAACTTTTTTAAAAACATTATATTATTTGTTTTTTATTATTTCAAAATTTTTGCTTATAATTACCATTTATATTAATAAAAACTTTCTTAATACTTATTCTAATAAATTTATAATTCACTAATATTATTAGTCCCTGCAAAAGGTCTTGGACTATAGTAATGAGTTTATTATTGATTTGACATTAATTTGCCTTTTGTTTTAAATTTGTATGTAAACTTTAATGTTTAACTTAAGAAAAGAAATATATATTTTTTTATAAAATAAAAATATTTGTTTTGTTCATTATTGACTAATATATTTCATTTCTTATTATTACTTTCACATATTTCAATATTTGAAATTAATTACATAATCAATAAATTTTATTATAAGTACCATCTACTTTTAAACTATTATTTTATTTAACACTAAATAATATTAAGATTCATATATATATATATATCAAAAATTCTAATTAACTTTATAAGTATTCATTATCTACATCATAATTATTAAAAATCAAATCTAACATGGAAACTTATCACACCACCACACTAAAGTACTTTCCCAAAACTTCTTATTCCAATATGGATCTTTCTATCCAAACGTGATTGGTTGCATCAATTGCAGCAACTGATCGCGAGATCCATCGTTCTTTCTTTATATTCAATTCTGCCATATTAATGTTACAGGCCAATGTGACATCATTTTCAATATACTAATGTATTTATTAATATTAACTGCCATATTAATGTTACTGGCCAATGTGACATCATTTTCAATATACTAACATGTTCTTCGAATGTATTTATTAATATTAACAAATATCAATTATCATAATTGTCTCAACCCTCGATTATAAAATTTGAAATGTTTAATATTTTTTTTAATTCTTTTTACATTAATTTTGGTAATACATTATGTAATATAATAAATATTATATAAATTAAAATATATATTATAAAATTTGAAATTTAAAATAAAATATTACAAAAGAATTAAAAAACTATATGTGCAAATACATTCTCTGCGTTCTTTTGAACAATACAGGCCATCTACAAAACGCATTTATTGACCATGTCTGGTCCAATGTGTCAATTCCTCAATACAGTATATTTATCTTAGACACATATTGGTGTGATCACGATACAATTGGTATTGCACTTGAATTATGACATATACATCAAATTTATTACAAACTCATATTTCTATGTTTCAAAGCATATATGTATCCCTGATTTCTACACACATCGTTCTTGTGAGCATACAGATGGTGTTTTACTCGAATTATAAAATATACATTGTGCAAAAAGAAAAAAGAAAAAGGTACATCCTCCCCAAAACTATTTGTCACTCTATTCATCTTATTCTATTTCTTTTTTGTATATGTACATAGTAGTTGTTTTTTTCTTGACCTCTGAACTTATGTTCATATCCGTTTTGCTTTGTACTTTTGTTGATAGAACTTAAGTCCTACTCAAAGTAGACCAATCCATGCAAAGGTGCATTCTTTGTCTGCTCGTGTTCCATAGTAAATAGTTCTTCGTTCACTTTCTCTGTGTTTGTCAACTTGTTTACAACTATTTTTTTTTTTTTTTGCATGTAAAGGCCGCTATCGTGCACGTCCGCCATCGAACAAATGCAATGTTGAGCTAGCCAGCCCACAAGTCCACTTGTCAATTTCGATATCACCCAACTATGACGGCTATTTGCAGGACACAGAACATTAGAGACATAATGTACAGACCGCAAGTGCGTGATCCAAATAAATGGCTAGGTAAGGAATAAGGGATCTGTGAATATTTGGTATGTAGTGCTCATTTCTGGGAGCGCACCAGCCTTGGAACCTGTGATACAGAAACTGTACCCGCGATACAGAAACTGTACATCGTCTATAAAATCTCATCCACCCCGCAAATCCGCCTGTCAATTTGTATATCGCGGAACTGTATCTGCTATTTGTAGAACACGAAACAATAGAGGCCTTTTTTTTACCCCTCCCGCCCGAGAACCCGCAAGTATGGAATGCAATATGGGTACATGGTGTATAAAATCTCATGTCGATACTTTATAAAGGTACATATTTAGTTTTGCCTCTTTTATACACACACTCATCTGGAAACCACAGAGTTGGAGTTGGATGGAGCCAAGTCGGCAATCCAAATAAGTGGCTAAATATGGAATAAGGGCTAAATATGGAATAAGGGATCTGTCTATATTTGCTATGTATTGTTCATTTCTGGAAGCCCGCCAGCACTGGAGTAGAATATTGAGTCGGCGAGCCCATAAATCCGCTTGTCAGTTTATTATCATAAATTATTTGTCGGTCACCGAGAAATAGAGCCCCATTTTCGACCCCGCCAGCCCGAGAACCCGCGATCCAGAAACTGTCAATGGTTTATAAAATGTCAGTCAACCCGCAAGTGCACTTGTCTATTTGTATATCATGGAACTGTGTGTGTTATTTGTAGAACATCGTACAATAGAGGCATTTTTTTTAGCCCGCCCTCCTGAGAACCCACGATCCCGAAAGTGGAGTATGGAATGACATATCTGTGCATGCTCTATAAAATCTCATGTCCATACTTTATGAAGGTACATTTTTAGTTTTGTCTCGTTTATACACATACTGATCTGGTAACCACAGAGTTGGTGTTGCATATGAATTATGAAATATGCACTGGCAGTCGGACCGAGCCCTTTGGTTTTCTTAGCTGAACAATTTTGACTCATGCAGTTTCACCATGCACTTTTAGACTTGGCCATTCCTTCCTTACTTGCTCTTCCCCGTGCTCGTCACCTTCGCATGTGTGCATAATAATAAATAGTGTTTATATATATGTGTGTCTGTGTGTCTTATTTCTAAATCTTTAATGCTAACAGGTCATCGTGCAAGTAATGTCTAAGTTGTCATTGATGTGCGCAAGGCTCGAGAAGTTCTGCCATCAATGCAATTTTTGCGAAGGCTTTTCTTATCCCTTCCCAGTCTTAATTTCAAATGCAATGGAATGTCATTCGCACGCCATCAGCGTGCTTCCTTAACGAAACCTCGAATCTCTTCCCAGTCTTAATTTCAAATACCATGGAATGTCATTTGCACACCGCCAACTTGGTTCGTTCACGACACCTCTAATCCTTAAATGTTATTTGTCGTAACTACCACCTTCGTACTTCTAAGTATGATAATAATTAAGATTTACTTCTAACAGGTCATCATAAAACACACATAGATATTGTCATTAATGAGAAGATTTTTCATTCGCACACTTTGAAGCAATGTTTCCGAGGAGTTATATTGTCCCCTGCATTTATTCATTTCAAGCAGCATCTGGAGCAAACCAACGTTTCCATAAAGTACTGGCACCAGCTCTACAGCAGATTTGTAGAGATACAATGAAAATCTTCCTCCTGAGCTTCCCATGCAAAAGAAGGCAAAAAGATTTGTAGGGGAGGCGGAGCAGCCGGAAATTTACAGTGAAAAGATGATCTTGACACTGATCTGGAAAGCATATTCTGTAACCTTGATCAGCTCGGAGACGCAATTCAACAAGCCTGCTCAATGGACATGGTTGATACCCTAATTAATCATTGAAAAAAGAGATGTAAAAAATAAGAAAATAAAACATCGTTCAGAACTTGACCTTGCCAATATGCAGGCGTCCAAAATCTCTCAACTTCACATGGAAACCGGAGATGCTCTTCATGATTTCGTTGGAGTCATTGAAGCCAAAAATTCAAGGCTAGAGAACCGGATTAAGGAATTAGAGGAAGCTTTGTTTCATATGCCATTACATCACAGTTCTTTGGGTATAGCCATGCCTACTACTACGTGCACCCCTGCAACAAATCTAAAAGGGTCCTCAAGCTTCCTCGCATCCTGTAGAGGATATGTCAAGAAAAATATCAACAAAAGAATGGAACTGATTACTAAGGCCTGGGAAACATCACAGAATATGGATTCCCTGGGGAGCAGGGCACATAACTTGCTCCTACTTTTGCAGACGGATTTAAAAAATGAAGAAAGTTTCTATGTGCACACGGTCATCCCTTTTGCCTTTCATGTCAACAACATGGCAGAGACAAGAAGAAGATAACATGTTCTCCCTTTCGATAAGCGACTCACTCAATTAGAAAGAGAAAGAGAAAGTGAAGAACCTGTATCTCATCGTCCAATCATGTGAGCAAGCAATATTTATAAAAGTACATATTTCGTATGTATAAAAGTAAATATCTACTCTAAAAAATTGCATATTTTCTATGTATAATTTATGGTCTCCAGGAACCTAAAATTTGATACATTTCAATTTATTGTATCCACGAGGCCCTGTTTTAAAGAAAACTAATTCGGGAATGCTATTTATTTGGTCCTTTTGTACACCGCCCTATGTAATAGACACTGGCACTATATTTTTTGTGCTTTTGTCCACCACCGTATGTAAAACCTATGTAAAGAAACTAATTCGCGAATGCTAAATTTTTGGGACACGAGCCCCTTAAAATTCAAATAGTCTGCAGTTCCCATTGTCAATTTGTATATCACGGAACAACAGAACCCCGATTTTCAGGTCCCCAGCCCGAGAACCCGTGATCCAAAAACTGGCTAAGTATGGAATGAGGGTTTTGTCCATGCTCTAATTCGGGAATGCTATTTTTTTCTCTGCTTTTATTTGTTCCTGGATTTTTATAGAGAGTATGTATACAGAGTTACGTATTTGCTATGTATATTTTATGGTCTCCAAGAACCTATAATTTCATAAATTTCAATTTCTTGTGTGGATGAGCCCTTGTTTTAAAGAAAACTAATTCGGAAATGCTATTTATTTGCTCATTTTGTCGACCGCCCTGTGTAACAGACATTGGTACTATACTTTTTATCTTTCTTTCCACCAGCGTATGTAAAACCGATGTAAATAAAACTAATTCGTGAATGCTAAAAAAATTTAACACGAGCCCCTTAACATTCAAATAGTCAGCAAGTTCAATTGTCAATTTGTATATCATGGAACTGGCGGTGCTATTTGTAGGACATGGAACAACAAAAGCCCGCTTTTCAGGACCCCTGCCTGAGAACCCGCGATCCAAAAACTGGCTAAGTCAAGAACCCTCTATTTTAAAGAAAACTAATTCAGGAACACTATTTTTTTCATACTTATGTTCACCAGCCTATGTAACAGACGCCAATACTATTTTTTTTTTCTTTTTTTGTCCACCATCATATGTAAAAAGGAAAACTATTTTGAGAATGCTAAACTTGTTTTAATTAATTATAAATAATTTTGTTGATAGAAAAATAAATTATTGAGTTTATTATTTCAATTTGGTTATTCGACATGAGCCCCTTCAAATTGAAATACTCTGCAAGTTCGATTGTCAATATGTATATCGCGGAACTCTAGGTGCTATTTGTAGGACAAGGAACAACAAAAGCCCGCTTTTCTGGTCCCCAGCCCGAGAACCCACCATCCAAAAACTAGCTAAGTCAAGAACCCGCTCTTTTAAAGAAAACTAATTCGGGAACACTATTTTTTTCATACTTATGTTCACCAGCCTATGTAACAAACGTCAGTACTATTTTTTTTTTCTTTTCTTGTCCCCCAGGATATGTAAAAAGGAAAAGTAATTCAGGAATGCTAAACTTGTTTTAATTAATTATAAATCATTTTATTGATAGAAAAATAAGTTATTGAGTTTATTATTTCAATTTGGTTATTCGACACGAGCCCCTTCAAATTCAAATACTCCACAAGTCTGATTGTCAATATGTATATTACGGAACTCTAGGTGCTATTTGTAGACCACGGAACAACAAAAGCTCAATTTTCAGCCTGTCAGTCCCAAAACCCGCGATCCAAAGATTCAAATAGTCCACAAAGCAGCTTGTCAATTTGTATATCGCGGAACCCGCGGAACAACAGAGCCCCGATTTTCAGCCGACAACCCCGACAACTCGAAATGAAGCTTCTTTGCATGCTCTATATATCTACTTAATCAAATTACATATTTGAATTTTGTAGGCCACGGAACAACAGAAGCCCGATTTTCAGCCCGCCAGCCCGAGAACCCGCGATCCAAAAATTCAAATAGTCTGCAAGACCGCTTGTCAATTTGTATATCGCGAAAGTGTCAGTCCCATTTGTAGGCCACGAAACAACATTTCCCCAGACTGAGAACCCGCGATCCAAAAACTAGCTAAGTCAAGAACCCACTCTTTTAAAGAATACTAATTCATGAACGCTATTTTTTTCATACTTATGTTCACCAGCCTATGTAAAAGACGTCAGTACTTTTTTTATTTTTTTTCCACCAGCATATGTAAAAAGGATAACTAATTCGGGAATGCTAAACCTGTTTTAATTAATTATAAATTATTTTATTGATAGAAAAATAAATTATTGAGTTTATTATTTCAATTTGGTTATTCGACACGAGCCCCTTCAAATTCAAACACTCCACAATTATAATTGTCAATATGTATATCGCGGAACTCTAGGTGCTATTTGTAGGCCACGGAACAACAAAAGCCCAAATTTCAGCCCGCCAATCCGATAAGACGAATTTATAATTCTTTTAAAATAAATATTTTTATTTATTTTAATTATGTTGAAGGTATATTTAGTGTGAGGTTTTGTAGAAAACTTGTCAACTGGTTGACAGGTTTTCTAAAACCACTTTTTTTAATCTTTTCACCTTAAAAACCATCTACACATAAATCAATAAAACCATCTGCACAAAGAGTAAATGGTTGACTTCTGTGACTTGGCTTTAAATGTACAGGTATAGTTGATGGGTCGATCCGTGCATATTAATGGCGGTTGTGCGGGGGCTTGATTGTTTGATACGCCTCTTTGAAATAAAATATTTAGCCATGTCGTGATTGTCATCTGAGGCGGTTGTTTGGCAGTCTCGAAATCTGATCCAAAAACTCATGGACTCGACCCTTTCATGGACTCCGCACACCGAATTTGACCCAAGAACCCTTCATATAAAATGAAGTAAAACAAATGACACTCAATCTGTGTTGAACCCCCACATTTCATCTCAAACGTCGTGTGAGTCGTCGTCAACAAACTCTGTTGGTTGTCATTATCTTCCAATATTTTTGGGGGGTTACATCTGAAGCGAAAAAAAAAATCACAAATCAGCTTACATTCAAACAAAAAATTGTGTTGTCCAATATTTTGATGCATTTTGATTTATTTTCATCTATTAATGATTTATTTTTCTAAGATTGTCCTCTGTTTTGGTGTACTGCTACTTTCTCGTCATCTTTGTCTGTTTAATTTTCAATTCTACAGTAACTTCGGAGATTAAGGAGAGTTTTGCAGTATTCTGGTCTATATACAGTGGCCTTGGGATCATTTTTCATGTATTTCACTTTCGTTGGTCTATATACAGTGGCCTTGGGATCATTTTTCGTGTATTTCACTTTCGTATTCTGCATGAGCATTTTATAATACTTCTTATACATTTTTCATTTTTTCTCCAAAAGTTGTTTACTCTCCTGTATGCGAAAATGGTTGGATGCCTGGTCTGCATCAATACTTTGGCACGGTTTTGAATCAATTGTGGTCTTCTCAACTCACGCATGTGTAAATGTGTAAATCGATTGTGTTTCTTCATTACAGATAAATTTCTTACCTTTTCTTGCTCTGTTTCTACTCTCTTTCTTTCTATCAAGCCTTTGCACACTGTCTGTTGTTCCTTAAAACCGAGAGAGTGAAAAATCAGAATATGTTTTGGAGGTACTACTGCATGATATAGCCTAATTGTTTTTGTTCAATTCTATTTTTATCTCTAAATTGTAGAGAGAAATTGTAGTTTTCTGCATAACTTTGGAGCTGGAAGTTAACTTATTTCTTATTACTCTTCACTTATGGTATATTCAAATTTGCCATTAATTTATAGTAGCTCGGAAATAGCTATATTCTTTAATCTCATCCTTTTTCCTGAAAGAATTGTATAAAGGGTTTGTTTATGTGGACAAAAATGTCACCAAGAATGGCGCACTAGTAAATCCGGGTGAGAATCGAACATGAGACTTCATTTTACAAATTTCCTTCCATTTACATGGCACTTGCCAATCCGTCTACACCCGTACGGGCAATTATTTATTAATAATTAGTAACATTTAGATCTTTATATTTGTTATCGCACGGTTTGTAGGAAGGGTTTAGGCAGCTTGAGTCAAGGCTTAAAACCGGCGTAACAGGAGACTTCCCCACTTACTGTCACTTCGATGGGAGCTCTTTCTATTTAGGATAGCTAGTCCAAGGGAGACATCCTAATGATGAGGTTGATGAAAGGGCTAAAGGGGTAATGGCTTTAGGATGAGAGTGTCCTTTCACAGATCACTGCCAAAAATGAGATAGTCAAAAGAGATCATCCTTTGGATAGCTTTGTTTGGGGCAAGACAAAAAACTAGAATATGCTTACTGATGGGTTAATTCAACTAGAAAGCAGTAGCCGAGCCTATCTTTAAATATACATATGAGCAATGATTAGATATAATTATTAACGAAGTGATGAATTATCAAAACAAGACAAATTAGCTTGTATGCTTCTTTAATAAGTACACCAAGAGATAGGAGCATTCAATGTACACAATCAAGTCTTTGTATTATACAATGCAATAAATATCTCAAATTAGCTCAACATAAAATAATGTTGGTGCGTCCATAAATATTATTTAACACTTGCTATGGATATGACGTCAAGCATTAATTGATAGGTCAAAATGAAGACAATGGAGGTGGAGCGTTTGCTTTAATAGGCTTTCAAATGTAATTAATGACTCAAGGTCTATCAAATGAGGTTAGAAAGTCCTGCTTGTTGCAGGCCAAACAAAGAGCTCTAGGGTGTGGCGTCACCCTATAATCTTTGCTACATGCGGTTAGGGTTAACTAATGAAGTGGGCGTTTTTGACCTTAAATCAATAGTAGAAACATTGTCTAGAAACCTCTATGGCTATGATAAGATGACTAGGCCTTTTCTATCCAAACACAAATTCAAAATCAGCAAGGCGTCATCTTATTAGGGGTTGGTTCAAGTTGCTAGGGTTAGATGCTAGGTTGATTAGGGTTTGGTGAGAGTGTTTGAAGAGATTTGAGGGACAACAAACTCAAAGTATCTCTAGACTGAATTACCTTGGGTTAATGGAGTCAATTGAAGTGAGACCAATGGTTTGGAAAACTTAAACTTAGGACAAGAGGGTTAGGGTTTGATGGTGTTGCTATGGCAGGGCCACCCAATCCCTAAAAACCTAAGGAAAGACTTACCTAGGTGTAGCTAAAGTGACCTAAGATTCCTCTTCTCCCTTAAGACTTCTTTGGCAAAGCGGATAGCTTAGGACACAAATCTATGGCTGAAAAGTGTTGCTTAAATACAAGGCTTTTCAAAACCCTAGAAGTAAACCCTAGGTGTAAAACAAATTAGGCCCTATGGCAGCCCAACTACTCTTCATTTTGTGCTCTAAACTAACTCAAGATAAGAGAGTCTAGATGCTTAATATGGCTAGGCTAAAATTCCCTCAAAATCAAATGGCTATAAACTTTTATCATCGGGACATGAAGCCACAACCTACTGTGTGTTGGCTCCCTAGAGGTTTAAAAGGTTAAGCAAATAACAACAGATAACAATGTATGCAAGATGTTTAAATCCAGCAGCCATTCATTCAAGAAGTTTGATGAAGAACACTTACAAAATCTTGAAGAAGCATAATCCATACCCTAGTTGTAAACCTTCAATGAATAAAGCACCACTTGCCAAAATGTTCCTCAAGGAGTTTAGCCTCACTCCAAAGAGAGAAAAACCCAGACAAAAGACTAGAAGGATATCTCTACAAGAGAACAAGTTGTGTTATGATAAAAGTGAAAGGCAAAAGTACTCCCATTTATATGATCTCTTGACCTTTTAATTTACAAATAGGTCAACCGAAACAATGACAAGGCTGACTTTACAATATCAATTATTTGTCACTTTACATTTTCAAACATGCCAAAATAAGAGGAAAATGGAGGCGTCGGGGCCCTTTAGAGGAAAAATCATCATCGGAGTAAACCGGGGCGTTGGCCCCTGCGGAATGCAGCTTACTATGTGTGCTTGAAGGCTGACTGCCCCTTCTCCCGATCGGAAAAAGCGTCAAGCTATACAGGTGGCATCCTGTCCATCAAGGTCCGTCCCATCTACAAGGTGATCCCATAGGCTAGGTCTACCTTAAAGCGTCACGATGAGAGTCCTTCTTATTCTGCATTACAGGGGCTGCGTCACAACCACAATCCACGCCTCTGCCATCCCAGCGTCCATCCGATGGGCTCGCCACCATTGTGAGTGCAGAACTAATCCATCTCCCCATGTACCTTAGATCCTCACGGTACCTATGTCGGGCATGGTCACGCACACATCAAAACTAAGCCCCTCTAGGGGCTCTCATGGGTCCTGAACATCATAGAAATGCAAATCACATCTCATCATTAAAATTATCGAACATATGCACCCAGATTCTAACAAATCTTCTAAGAGCTCAAGAGACATTACAGGACCCACTATACAAAGCTAAAGAAACCAAAAGGGCAACCTATTGGGCTATTACCCACAAGAAATGGAAAGTTTCCTCAAAGGGTCATTCAAACCATGTATGAAGAGATGATGTGGTTTTAGGGATGTCAGTCATAATCAGACCAAAGTTAATGCGTCTGTGGTGCTGTAGGGAAGCGAGTTGGCCGCAGATCATGGATGCATTTTTCCAAGCCCTTATTGCCTTATCTTTCTTTATTTGCATTTTTACTACAAGCCTTAGAGAGAGGACCTTGCCTTGGCTTGGTGGCCCGAGGCATGATTACCACAAGCATTTCACATAAATGGAAGGTTGGCTCGTGATGAGACCCCCTTTCAACTGGCCATGCAACCAAAGGTCAACGCCTAGTTTGGTGACCGGATGAATTGTAATGTCAGCATACCGCTAAATACCTTGAACATAATGGGTGACTGGTGATGAGACCTCCCATCCCTCTTAGTTAGGTCTTGCATTTATTTATTTATCATTTTCTTAGGGTCCCTTAGTTTCTTATCCGAGGGGAGAAACTTTTATTGCCTTCCTGGGGATCCCCAGGTGAAGCATCTCTAGGTTTTCATTTCTATGGCTTTTATCTTTTACCATTTCTTTTTACCCGGGCCTTTAGCCCCTTCTTCCCACAAGACAAGATGTACCACGGATGGTCATCCTAATGGCGGTGGCGGAAACAGGATGGATGAGTGGGGTTTTAAGATGTAGAAAGTGATAATATGAGGGGAAACGGACGATGGCTCACCATTACTGGGTGGCTAACAAACCCACTTGAATACCACTTGCCTAAGCTACCAATCAGTCTTTAACAAATGCAATTAAAGTGGATTAGTGTAAGATCGAGGCAGTCATCAGAAATGAAAGGGATCAAATGCATACATAAGAGGTTATAATGATCAAATATGACACGATACACAGGACCAATTACCTCAGCTAGACAAAGGGCCCTTTTAAGTGCAAGCCCAGGCCAGGTAGTGATGGAGAATGCTGACAGGACAAGCTGAGAGGAAGAAGATGGAGCCCCTCGGTGTACTCAATCCTCCTTTCGGTACTCCATGTCTACAACACGAGGGCCTTGAGACATAATCTCATAGTTATCTAGATATGGGGATAGCAATATTATTATTTAATTTTATTTTAAAACATTTATATCGGGGATAACAATATTAATACATTTAATTTTTATTTTAAAACATTTAATTTAATTTAATTTAATTTAATTATGAGAAGTTGAAAATATATGAGAAGTTGGAAATAGGCTTATGCAAGTCCTTGCAAATCATTGTGTTGAGTTATACATCTTTTAGCAATTACAATTTTTTAATAAATGTTTTATTATTAATGTAAAGAGTTTTTATTATGCGTTTGTGATTTATTTGTAGAGTAATTTTGTTAATTTTTTTTCAAGTTTTTTATTAAATTTCAAAATTATTTTATTTTTTAATTATTTATAATTAATATAACAACAAATTATTATTTTAAAATATTTTATTTGATTTAATTGGAAATTTTTGAAATTAAATATACTTAAATCAATATACATTTCGAATTATTTTTATTATTTATATAAAAAATTTATTATATATTATAAATTATTTTTTAACATATTTTTATTAAAAAAATAAAACAATCTTAATTTTTTATTTTTTATTAAAAATAAGAATTAGGCAACTTTGCTTTTCATTTTATTTATTTATTTGTTTTTGAAACAATTCCAAAAGGCATTCTATGAATTCAAAGGGAGACCAAATTAATTTGGATGTTGTTATTGTTTGTGTGGTTAAAGAGTGCACATGGATGCAGATATTCCTACAAATTTATCCATTGACATGTCTTCTTTTACAATAAACGGGGTCCTGTTTCAGCCTACTCTATCTATTTTCTCTCCAAAGCTCGAATTGAAAAACCGTCGCGATGATATCTACTACTTGCGTTGGTAGCTTGTCCCCTTGCCTTCTCTCGTCTGATTCCATGCGTCGGTCGGTGATAAATACCATCTCCAAGTGTTATTTAGATTCGTACTCCTTCAAAATTATGTGAAAAATGAACCCTTTTAGGACAACACATCAAATTCTTGTTCAAGATTATTGTGGATCTGAAGCTAGGCCACCTTCTTCAATTGGTGTGATTAGGAAATTGTATTCCTGGAATAGTAGGAGGGCCAAGGACCAGAAACCACATCGTCAAATGGGGTTGGCCTGCTCTTCTTCTACCGAAAAGCCATTAGGAGATCTCCCATACTTGCATGTTGTAATGGGTACCTCTCCACCTTCAAATCCACTTCTACGTCAACAGTGGAGAACCTGCAATATCATTCAATGACCCCACACTGTTGCTTTGTACATGCATAAAAGGTTTGAAATATTTCATCAGGAAATGCTTCAAAAATACTTCCATACTCACAACTTTTGGTACAGGTATATCACATCTTACTTTTCTCCCCACTCATTCTAGCTAAAACATACACCTTGTATATCTCTCTAACATTCTATTATTGGTTTTCATACAAGTATGAATGGCAACACCGAGGCTCCGCACATATTCATGGTTTCTTATGGTTACAAGGTGCTCCAAATGTGGAAAATTTGGATTGGGAAGACCCCATACAAATAACTTATGCTAAGGGTTTCTTTGACAAATATGTAACAGCTTGGAATCCCTGAAGTGACCATACTACAAATCTACACATGCACCGATGCATTGAGGATGACCCTTGTTTAAAAGATACAACAACCCTCCTTACTTCACATCCATTTAAGGACTACACATAGCTCTTCAATCAGGTACAACGCCATACAAAGTGCACATAGACAACATGTCTCCGTATGAAAGCCTCCAAGCTCCAATGCAGATATAATTGCCCATGGACCTTACAGTCTACTTCTTCTCTCTTCATTGATGCTTATGGTAAAAAAAAATATGAACCTACCAGGAATGATGATCGTCTATACATCCATAACCCTGACATACTAACAGTATGGCGAGCAAATATGGATTGTCAACCTATCCTCTCCTGTCATGCAGTTATAAAATATATTTCCAAATATGCTTCAAAACCAGAGGGTTGGTAAGAAAGCTATCATCATATGTTAACTAGAATCACAGATACATTGAGCCCAACAAATCCTGCTTCATTTTCCTATAGACGTTTGCACACAAAAGCTATAGTCGATCGGTATATAGGCACCTAGGAAACATGTCATATGCTACAAAAACTCCCCCTTGTCACATGTAGTCGGCTTTTCATGACACTAAATGTTGGTCACCATATATTTCGTAGAATCTCCAAAGATCCATCTGATTGTTTATCTAGATCTACCTTCATTGATGCCTATGCCACCTGACCTCCTTGCCTTAAACCCCTCCCTCTCATTGAAATTGCAAAATATTGGTCATATAGTCGCCATCGAAAAAGTAACCCTTGGTGACGAAGGAGCTCTCCAGTAATTGTCCTTATCTGGCCACGCTTCACAGTCATTCCGACACCAGATTCCAAATCCTTTGAAGAATTTTGTTGGAGTGAGTTGCTACTATACAAACCATTCGGTAACTTTGCAATTGACATAGGCCTCTCAAGAGATACTATCATACACAATTAGCATAACATAAAAGAAATCTACCATGCATGGCATGTAGACCGTTCCCTTGCAAATGTTGAAGAACCACCATTAGAAGAAGCTGAAGAAAATGATACCAATATGCATCTTGACATGGATATAAATGAGTGGGAATTATTATCAAGGTTGATCCCTACTACCAATATAGACTTCAAAGAGCTTGACATTCTTGGACATCGTGACTTTGACACCAACTATTCTTGGAACAACCCAGACATTCCAGAAGCAGTTCTTACTTATGCAACACAATTTGTTGAAACCAATCGGCCTTGTATGGATGTGCTACACAGGAACGAACCTATCAATCTAGCGACTATTACAATGTCAGACAAACAATATCATGCATTAAATATAGTATTACATCATTCACAACAAAAAGGAAAAAAAACACCACTAATGATGATCATCCAAGGAACTGTTAGCACTAGAAAATCCTATCTGATCAATTGCATTAAAGCTTCTTTGAATCAACAATCTCCATATAGACATAGTCCAATACTACTTCTTTCTCCCACTAGAGTTGTAACTTTCAACATACAAGCAACCACTATACATTCAACACTTAAGATTCTAATAAAAACTTTCCAACCTTTGCAAACACACACATTGGCAGTGTTCCAGGAAATGATGAAACATATCCGTTATGTCTTCATTGATGAAATGAGCTTCATCGGGCCTAAACTATTTGTGCATATTGAAATCCGTCTACGTGAAGCCTTTCCAGAAACCAACAATTTTCCATTTGGTCATTGCTCTATAATTTTTGTTGGTGATCTAGGACAGTTCCCGCCTGTTATGGATAAACCTTTGTATACAAGTGCAACACCAGGAAGGTCTTTGTGGAACTCCTTCACCATTGTTGTAACCTTGCAAACAAGCTTCCGCCAACAAGGGCAGGATATAGAACAAGTCCAGTTTCATCGCCTATTGACAAACATTTGAAATGCATCTCCACTACAAGAAGATTGGGAGATCCTTAAATCCCATACAAATACATACTTGTCTACAACAGAATGCAAAGACTTCAATGCGGCCATACACCTATTTGCAACAAATACTTTGGTGTACCAACATAATAAAAAAATGATTCAATCCTTGAATAGGCCAATAGCACGCTGCATCGCAGAACGCCTTGGGTCTTCTATATCTAAGGAAGATGATGACCATCAATTAGAAAAAGATATCTTGTTATTCATTGGCCAACGTGTTATGTTGACCTACAATTTATGGATCCAAACAGGATTGTTAATGGAGCACTAGGCTTGGTCACTCAAATTGCCTACACAGAAGGAGTCAACCCTCCAAGCTTGCCAGCATATGTTGTTGTGGAGTTTGATACATATCTCGATCCACCGTGGGACAATGTCAACCCCAACAAAATACCAATCCCACCCATTAAACGTGGCAATAAGAAACAAATCCCACTCAAAATGGCATGGGGTTTGACTATACATAAATCCCAAGGATTAACAATCTCCAAGGCAACCATAGACATTGGAAAGGTTGAACGACAAGGCTTAACCTTCACTGCAATATCACGCATGAAATCATTAGCAGGTTTGTGCATCTCCCCCTTCTTCTCTTTCGACCGTTATGCAAAAATGCAAGATAGCACATCTGTTGCAATGAGAAAAAAAGAAGAAGCACGCTTACATGCTTTGTCATTATAACCCATAACTCTATGATATGTACTTCATATCTTTTTCCTTCATATCCTCATGGATTCATCTGGTCTCTTATAATGGCTTTTCAAATACTGAACTTATTGGAAGCAATCTTATATGGTTTCACGTTGTAACTCATTCTTACTCTTCTCATATGACTAAATTTACTCTGTCTCTTTGTCCTTCATATGTCATGGATGTTGTTTGTTTCTTAATATATTTAGCACACATTTTCATGTTCTTTTTTATTCCTTAAAAATTTTCAACTCACTTTTCCTATTTCGTACATTACTTCACTTACCACATAAGATATTAAATCAATGTACCTTTTTTACATTGACTTAAGATGAAAAACACATAAAATAACGTTAAGATTAAGCTTGCAAATTATACACATTCCTTTAAACATCTTTTATACCAAATACCGTTAATATAAAAATCAACCATTACTTCGGCATTCCCATTTGTCCACTTAAGAATATGCTAATTTTAATATGATATATCATTTTAATTATTAGAAATGTATCATTTCTTAATATAAACATATATATACCTCAACAATGTATAACACTAATATGTAGTGGGTCGTCCAAGAATTCAACATTTATTAATGTTTATCTAGAGAAGAATGCATTCCACTTGAATTCGACATTTATTAACGTTCCACTTGAATTTGACATTTATTAATATTTACCTAGACAAGAATACATTTCACTTGAAGGTTTTGAATTGAATAAAGAGAAAAATATGTATTTTGATCCACTTTACATTTAAATTGATTTTTATTATTCAAACTTTTTATAAACACTATATTATTTATTTTTTATTATTTCAAATTTTTTCTTATTATTACCATTTACATTAATAAAATATCTCTTAATAATTCTTATTTCTAGTGGGTTTGTAATTTAATAAGAGCAGCATAGCATGCGCGATACCTGCCGAGAATTTAATTATATCGCTGCAAATTTAATTATACTGCTGCAGAAATGTTCTACTAATTATTTAAATATGAAAAATGATAATAATAACATATTTTAAAGTACCTTTTATTTGTATAGTTATAATATTTTGTATATTATAATTAATTTGTTGAATTTCCTATCTTGTAATTTATTTATCAAATTTTCTATTTTTTATAATGAGTATATTATAATTAGATCAATTTTATAAAAAAATAAAAATATAATTATATTAATTACATAATCAATTTCATTTTATATTTCAAAGTTTAGCGCGTTTATATTTTCTTTTGTAAGACTAAAAGAGATATATATTATATATTAAAATTTAACAGTAAAAATAAACTACTGTTTTAAAATAAGTAAGGATATGAACGCGCTATAAATAAACTACTGTTTTAAAATCTCAGTACGCTCAGAGTTCGTGGTTGTGGAGTCTCGAAAGAAAATGAGATCCGGGATGAGGAGATTGAAGTGCTTGCCGAGAGCACAGATTTGGGTATCCCATCCTGTCAGGCCGTCTGCCCCAAAACCGTGAACGAGAAGTCACATTAATGGACGGGGACACTCGGGTACGAATTCACATTAATGTGCACTGCATCGACTGCAGTGACATCGAACCATCTTTAACTCAGCCGGTTTGAATAGCCAATCAAATATTGACAAAAAAAATTTTTAATAAATGAAATAAATAAATAAATTCTATTGCTAAAGTTTTACATTAGAAAATCATATAAATTTATGTTTGCATTCATGAATCATTTTTAATTCGGCAATAACAGGTAGGTTTGAATATCCAATCAGAGCTTGACAATTTTTTTTTTTAATAAATGATATAAATAAATAAAATCTATTTCTAAAGTGTTACATTGGAAAGTCATATCAATTTTTGGTCAACTGGTAAATTAATGTATAGTCAATGATGAACTCATCACTATATACCATGCCTATCGGCAGGTATAATAATAGTGTTAATCTTCTTGATGGTATATTATTAATGACTTTACATTAATAAAATATCTCTTAATAATTCTTATTTCTAGTGGGTTTGTAATCTAATAATATTGTTAATCTTCTTGATGGTATATTATTAATGACTATTTTTTAGATCCTCTTTTAATATAATTATTTTTTTCTTGAATTAAAATTCAATAATTTTAAAAACTTATGCTTAAGTTTATGAATCATTATCATTTTCTTCACAAAACTTGCACTATTTTCTAAATGTATTCAACTTCAATAGAGAATAGCTAGGTGTATATGGGTCGATTGATGGTTGTAGGTTCAGATCATTCCTTACTTCTTCAAACTTAAAAGTACTTGGAAAAAGAACTAGGGATTTTTTAGAAAGAGCATCTGGTATGATTCTTTCCAAGACATGTTGAAAATATTTTTATACAAATCTTCCTTTAAATTCTTTGATTCTTTCCATGGTTGGGATAAATAGTGTGTTTTGAATATTGTTTATGATCGACTTGGAATCCCCCATAATTTACCACTAAGCACCTCCTCTTTCCATTGTTATCCTCATTGGCATCCAAAGAGCATTCATCTTTACCCAATTATTTGTTTAGGTTCCCACTGTTTCTTTGAAATTTATTTGAAGTTTTTTTTGTTAGGAACAAGACACCTCCAAAGTCTTTACTAGCTCCATCAAAGTGCCTCCGAGCACGTGACTTATCAATATTTGGGATAGTGACCACTCTTTTAGACTTCTCTTTATGTGGTTTCGACACTCCTTCATAAGCATACTTGTTAAATTTTTGAAGGGGTAGCATTTCATTAATTCGAAATATCATATTATTTCTTGCTATTCAAAGAAGCCATATAACTATACATGGGAGAGATTTATGAGCCTTCATAGATTTATCCTTCAACCAATTTTCTATATAGTCCACTACAGAGAATATTTTTCATTTTCCTTTTTCCCTTGATAATTTCAATGTCTCCTCCCATACTATCCCTGAGAAAGGACATGATATCATCAAGTGTGCGAGGGTGTCATCAACATTTTTGTAGAAATTACGTCTCCTTGGACCTTGTCGTGATATTTTTTTATAGTTGTCCCAAGTCAGTACTTTGTTTGCAAGGATTGGCCATAGAAACACTCTTGCTTTTAGCAGTGTTGTTATTTTCCAAATAGGCTTTCACCACCATTTCCTATCAATTTTTTCCTCTCCCTCGAACATGGCTTGACATCCTACCTTAACATATATCTTCGCGTTGAGATATTTTTTTACCATACAATATCATCCACCTCCTCCCTAAGTTTGATTGTATTGTACTTCAATTATTGAACATATTGGGTTCGACATATGTATTCCTCCTCTTGCAACCCTATCATGTTTTCATTCTTCTAGCCTCTATTCCATATAGAAGTACTATTAACATCTTATACCTCTATGAAGTAGCATATATCATTCATGTTTAATGTATTTACTAAAGGATTTGGAAGCTTAAAATCCCAAACACTTCCCACCCAAGTATTTCTTTGGCCCATTCTCACTTTTACCCCATTTCCTACCTTCCAATACAACCATATACCTATAATTGGAAAGGCTCTAAGTTCCTTCTAGATTATTGAAGCCCCTACTATAGGTTTTACTGGTTGACTAATCTAATCTTGAAAAAAAAATGGTTCAATGTATTTTTCCTAGTTACTATATTCCATAGTCCTTTTAATAGCCTCCAAAGGCTCTTGTGTACCAAAGCTTGTCCAAAATGATATATTTTTTTTAGTCCCCAACTTTTATCTTCTTTAGGTTTTGAAATCCTATTCAATTTACTAAGGGAATGCCCTTCTTACTCTTCATCACTATATACAAGAACTGAAACACTTATTTCTTGTATTTTTCTAACATCCCTTTAGGTATGTAAGTTAAAGAATGTTAGTATACATTATTGTCTCTAGAACTGATTTACCAATCTTTCACCTTGTAGTCATTAGGTTTTAACAGGAAGCCTAAAAATTTCACTCAATTGTCAAATAGGGATTCTTTGAATGATAGAATTTGTATGATCCTTTGTTCTTGTTCTACGAATTTTTATTCCTTTAATGGGTCTTTTTGTTTTTCTTTCTTTCACTATCATACTTAATCCTTCAACCACCAGGAAGAAGAGAAAAGGTGACATTAAACAACCTTGTCTTAGTCCTGTAGATGGATAGAAGAAGTCAAAGGTGACACTAAAATACGTTTCCCAAAACTTCTTATTCCAATATGGATCTTTCTATCCAAATGTGATTGGTTGCATCAATTGCAGCAATTGATCGCGAGATCCATCGTTCTTTCTTTATATTCAATTCTGACATATTAATGTTACAGGCCAATGTGACATCATTTTCGATATACGAACATGTTATTCGAATGTATTTAATAATATTAACTGCCACATTAATGTTACTGGCCAATGTGACATCATTTTCAATATACTAACATGTTCTTCGAATGTGTTTATTAATATTAACAAATATCAATTATCATAATTGTCTCAACCCTTGATTATAAAATTTGAAATGTTTAATATTTTTTTTAATTATTTTTACATTAATTTTGATAATACATTATGCAATATAATAAATATTATATAAATTAAAATATATATTATAAAATTTGAAATTTAAAATAAAATATTACAAAAGAATTGAAAAATTATATGTGCAAATACATTCTCCGCTTTTTTTTGAACAACACATGCCATCTACAAAACACATATATTTATCTTAGACACATATTGATCTGATCACGATACAATTGGTATTGCACTTGAATTATGACATATACATCAAATTATTGCAAACTCATATTTCTATGTTTCAAAGCATATATGTATCCCTGATTTCTACACACATCGTTCTTGTGAGCATACAGACGGTGTTCTACTTGAATTATAAAATATACATTGTGCAAAAAGAAAAAAGAAAAAGGTACATCCTCCCCAAAACTATTTGTCACTCTATTCATCGTATTCTATTTCTTTTTTGTATATGTACATAGTAGTTGTTTTTTCCTTAACATCTGAACTTATGTTCATATCCGTTTTGCTTTGTACTTTTGTTGATAGAAACAGACAGGAAAACTAGACGACGCAAAGAAGTCCTACTCAAAGGAGACCAATCCATGCAAAGGTGCATTCTTTTTTTGCCCGTGTTCCATAGTAAATAGTTCTTCGTTTACTTTCTCTGTGTTTGTCAACTTGTTTGCAGCTATTTTTATTTTTTTTTGCACGTAAAGGCCGCTATCGTGCACGTCCGCCATCGAACAAATGCAATGTTGAGCTAGCCAGCCCACAAGTCCACTTGTCAATTTCGATATCACCCAACTATGACGGCTATTTGCAGGACACAGAACATTAGAGACATAATGTACAG
>SNQJ01S0058230.1:19944-40830 GCA_010110895.2 Picea sitchensis
CTTCTTCCTTAGAGGTCTTTTCTTCTATAGAAGGAGATTCTTCAGATCCCTTCTTTTTCTCAACTTTGGATCTACATTTATTCTTGTAGTGCTCTTATTTTCCACATCTCCAACATACCTTTACAAATTTTTGGGGATACTTATGTTAGCTTAGACTTAGATGTCCCACTTGAGGACTTAGATATGTTTCTTTTCTAGGAGCATTCCTCTTGCAAATAATGGATTTGTGCTCTGTCCTTCCATGTTCTTTTGCCTCATCTCCTCCAACAACAAGGATGACACCACTTAATCAAAATTCAAGGAGGTTGTATTACTACCTATGGCCACAACCACACTATCCCATAAGTGTGGTATAGATCACATTAAACTGATACACTTATCTTCATCTGAAATTGTAATCTCAACATATACTAACTGCCTTACCACAGTATTGAAGGCATTCAAATTCTCTGCCACTGAGTCTCCATCTCTCATCCTCAGGTTATACAACTTCTTTCTTAGGAATAGATTATTTACTATGGACTTAGAATGATACAAGTTCCCCAACTTATCCCATAAATATTTGGTTGTAGCTTGCTCTAACACATTTAGTAATATTGAATCTGAGAGACACATTCACATTGTTCTCTTCGCCTTTCTATCCAAATTTTTCTAGTCATCAGTTGAAGTTCCTGTAGGTGAAGTACTTGGATCCACCGCAATCCACTGATTTCTATCCACCAACAAATATTCCATATTTAGCTTCCACAACTCAAAACTTTTCCCATTAAACTTCTCGATCTCCATTTTTGAATTGCTCACCATTTCTTTTCACCCGAAAAATAAATACCAAAAATCTCCCACTATAAAAAGGATTATCACAGTCCCAATCCAAACCCTTGACCACAAAGGCGTCCCCCTGAACCCAAAAATATCTGATATCAAATGTAGATTTTAACCTTGTACAATATTCATTGCAAATAGATTTTTAGTAAAATAATGGAAAATACACACATTACCCAGAGATTTTCCCCTGGAAAACCAAACCTGGAAAACCAACATATTCTATATTCATTCATAGTGATACGTTTACAATGAAATATACTTATAGGATCTAGCAGCATCCAAAAACCTAAACCAATGACCTAGATTAATAAAAAAACCCTAATTCCTTAACCGGAAATAGAAAACCATCAACAAAAACCATGTGCTGAAAAACTGCCCAACAATGGACATGAAAATCGAGGTGATAAGAAAAACGAGGAAAAAATGCTACACGTTTCCTGAGGATAAAAAAAATTGGGGGGCACTTCGCTACAACCCCTGTGCAGGGGGGATATCACCCCATTGCAAACCCCCCTAAAACCACCTACACGCTTAACTCAACGTAGCAGACACTAGATATAGTTGTGCAAATAATATAACATGTATCCAACACTTTCTTAGAATGTAATCCTTCCACTATCAACATGTCTACATGATGGAGTACATGTCTTTCATCACTACAAAATGTGTTGAATTCTGACGGGGTATTCCGATGTTACAGAAACAATCCACCCTACCCTTGAACGTTACCCATTAATTCTCAAAATTTAATTATATGTTTTTCTTGTTCCCCTGACGTTCTTCACACATACAACATAGTCTAGTGTTCGACATATTTCCAACTCATATTCGACGGTTTTCAAGACTGATGGCATAACCATTGTGACCACCATTTCCTCATGGCCTGCCTTTGTGGCACCTATGTCGCACTTCCATGTCAACAAATTTTTGTGTCATTGGTGGTTTGGCACCTAATTGGGCCTTAATTATGCCAGCTAGGAGGATAAAAATTTCCATCATGAGATTGTTATCCTCGCATTGTCTTGATCGATATGTTAATTATGCCTACTATGATAGATAAAAATGTTCATCTTGGAATAATTGTGCCTATTTTTTCTCAATCGAGATGTCAATTATGCCTACTATGGTGGATGACAATGTTATGCATGAGATAATTATGTCTATTCTGCCTCCAAACATCAATTAAACGTGAATGGAAGAGAGATATGATTGGTAAGTACAAGGATTAATGGACGAACATAGTACAAATTATAAGTTTCCATGATGTGGTGAAGATGGACAGTACCTGACCCAGATCAGTTGTGCCGCCAAATAGCCTATGAGTGAATTTCAATAAGATGTTGGTTAATGTGACCTTTGAAGTCATATAATGGTTGGTCTTGACCAATACTTCCATGTCCCGGAGTTACCCTTTGTATAACGAAGGGACAATAGTCCACAACATAATAAGTATCCCCTTGAGTGGATAAGTCTCTATAATCTGAGTGCCCCAGGGGTTTCTCAGGATTTTGAATCCATTTATGCATTCAAAAATCCAAATTGAGCAACATGAAGTTATAATTTTTCCTAGATTTAGATCACTAGATTCAGGTGAAAAATTCCAAATAAATGTAGAACGTTTAGACTACACCACCATGGGGGAAAACACGGGAAGGATTCATGCATCTAGATCAGAGGTCATAGTAGTGAGCCCATATGTGGATGGTGCCACTAGTCAAGAAGAAGCACTTTGCATCAACGACGATAGTCGAGGAGGACACAAGACAGAGAAAGGGGGAGTCTCCAACAATAGTGGGAGGAACAAATAAAATGGGACACCTCTTGAGGGGAGGAATCGACAATGCCAACAATTTCAAGGGAATAGGAAAATACAAGGAGATGAAATATAAAGTAGTTCATGTGAAGGAATATATCCGGGTTGGTTTGACCAAATGGCCATTGAAGGTGCTTAGCCTAGGTATAGGATACCACAAATGTTTATTAGGAACAAGACCATAAAAATTGGTAAAAATATGCCTTTTTGGTATCAATCATGTCCATTTCCACTATAGTCTTCTTCCTCAATAATTCCCCTGCTCTCTTCCCTCCTAGTGGTGCACCCTCCATATTCATATTGCATTATGTATATTTCATTAGACCCTTCAATGGAGTACCAATTTTGGAACCCATTGGCACTGTAAGCAACTTCGATACCCACCCATAGTGCGAAGTTGGTGACTGGATAAAACACCCTTTTGAGTATCGATTGCAATAGATGACTACCTACAATAAGGTGAAGTGTGATTCAAGTACTAGGCATCACCTCAAAGTTGTAACATTCGGATCAAGGACATGATAATACATGTAAAGTTAGTTTTGATCCACTTATCCAAGTGACCTATGGGTCATGGTGGTCCCCATGGGGAACATAATATATAAAGTTGTAACAACTGGTTGGAGGACATGTGAATACATGTAAAGTTAGTTATGATCCACTTATGTAAGAGATCTATGGGTCACACTGGTCCTCATGGGGAACATAACATAGAAGATTGTAAGTAGAGAGGTAGAAAACAAGATGCTTGTTAGAGATTCCTTAGGATGAATCTTCATACACGTGGAAGTTGTATAATTTGTATTACAATTTTCCTAGTTTTGTAATGGAGATTGTATTTGTGATGTATGTCGTGTAAGTATCCTTCTATATTTATGAGGAATTAATGGTAGATCATTAATTTGTTTGACTCATACTAGTATTACATGTGATTCGTGATGTGACCTTTAATGATTATCTGCAATCTTTAAGTGATCTTTAATTCATCTCTTTAATAATGTCTAAATGTACCTATAATAAATATTTATATTTCAAGTTTTTTTATGAGACAAAAATCACTGTATTGATATTTCTTGTGGAAATGACATACATATTGACGAGATCCCTTATGCTTTTCATGTTAGTGGTCATCTCCTTTATAGAATGCCTCTAACATATAAAATTATAGCATATGCTTATGAATTTGACTCTGAAAATTGTCCTTATATAGGTCACTCTTTAAATAAATAGTTCCACAACTTCTTATTGATTTTGAGACAAAACCATGGGACAAACTCTCTCTAAATTTACATAAACAAAAATTAAAAAATATTTAAGAATATCAAATTTGTAGGAGTATGGTCCTTAATATCACGAACAAGAAAAAACACTTCCTCGGAATGAGTGCTTCCTTTGATAACCAATCAACATTGTGGTTAAATTATCGATAGACGTGAGCAAAGGACACGTCTTCAAAAACTATTTTAATTTCCATAATCCTATTGAAAGTAGGCCCCAACTCCAAGTTAGAAATGTTACTTTTACCATTTTTCCAATAAATCAAAATTTTGGAGTCATGAAAGACATGTAGCCTCTTAACTTGCATGTTCACTACTGTAACCTTAATTAGGATCTAGATGGAATAGAGTTCTTCTCTATTGTTTGTGCCGAAACTTTCCCAATGTTGTATTATAACTTAGATTTGAGTTTCCCAAGTTTTTGGGGACATTGTTTTACGATAGTAGACCTAGTCATGTTGTTTATTTTTCAATTGCAAGTTTAAAAAGGGAGGTTGTGCAAAAGAGGCAAAGTTTTCTTTGTAATTTGCAAGGTATAAACTATACTAAGTGACTAAAAGAAAATGCATGCCCAATGTTACCTATAGTTTCAAATGTTGTTTTATAAGTTTTAATATGGAGTTACATAAATGGAAATTTTACCTATGCAACTAAAGTTCAATTGAAGAACAAGAGAGGTTTTTTTCATGCACCTAGAATTGAGATTTCATGTAAATTTGAAGGGAAAATTGCCTCAACCTCAAATGCACACCCTAGTCTCCAATGTGAGCCAACTTTTGTGGTTCATATTGCATAAGTTGTAGTTTGTGATTTCACAGTTGTCTATAAACTTATATTGACATTTTGAGACATAAACCTACCTGGTCTACATAAGCGATAAAAAATGCATTGTAAAACCAAAGTGCGAAATTGTTAAAGTTGGATATATTAAATTGCATGCCCAAAGTTGCCTAAGGATCAATAATTTAGGATTTAATTTGTAAATTGATTATTTAAACATGTATAACTTGATTGTATAATTAGTAGTGCATTTACACTCCAAAACTGATGATTTATATGCACAAATATTCATGGAATTTTGACGAATCAAAGGATGGTGGGCTAGGACATAAACCAAGGTCAGTTTTGCATTACGAGTCATCAAAGACTCTTGTGTGCAAAAGTAGGCAAGCAATGCATAGGAAAACCCTAGAAATGCAAAAAATGTTTGTAAAAAGTAACCCAATGTTGTATTATATCTTAGATTTAAGTTCTACAAGTTGTTGGGGATGTCGTTTATCATAGTAAACATGTTCATGTTGTTTATTTTGAAATTGTAGGTTAGAAAAGGGAGTTTGTGCAAAAGAGGTAAACTTTTCCTTGTAATTTGCAAGGTATAAAATGTACTAAGCAATTGAATGAAAATGCATGCCAAAGCTTCCTTGTAGATCAAAAAAGTGCATTATAAGTTTTAAGATGGAGTTACATAAATGGTAAATTTACCTATGCATTTAAAGTTCAACTAAAGAATAGGAGAGGTTGCTTTCATGCACCTAGAATTTGAATTTCATGTAAATTTGAAGGGAAAATTGCGTCACCCTCAAATGCACACCCTAATCTCCAATTTGAACCAACTTTGGTGGTTCATCTTACATCATTTTTAGTTTTTGATTTCACACCTGTTTATAAAATATTATTGGCATTTTGAGACATAAACCTACCTTCTGTGCATAAAGGATAAAAAATGCATTGTAAAACCAAAGTGTCAAATTGTTAAACTTGGATATATTAAACTACATGCCCAAAGTTGGCTAAGGATCAACAATTTAAGATTTAATTTGTAAATTGATCATTCAAGCATGTATAACCTTCTTGTAGAATTAGTAGTGCATTTACACTCTAAAAAGGATTATTTATGGGTACAAATATTCATTGCATTTTGATGAATCATAGGGTGGTGGGTTAGGATATAAACAAAGATCATTTTTGCATTAAGAGTCATCAAAAAATCTTTTGTGAAAAAATAAGCAAGAGTTGCATAGTAAAACCCTAGACATGAAAAAATTGTTTGTAAAAAGTTACCCAATGTTGTATTATACCTTAGATTTGAGTTGTGCAAGTTGTTGGGGATGTGGTTTATCATTTTAGACCTAATCATCTTGTTTATTTTGGAGTTGAAATTTTAAAAAGGGAGGTTGTGCAAAACATGCAAATTTTTCCTTGTAATTTGCAAAGTATAAACTATACTAACTGACTAAATGAAAATGCATGTCCAAGCTTCCCCGTAGATCAAAAAATTGTTTCAAAAGTTTTAATATGGAGTCACATAAATGGTAAATTTACCTATGCACCTAAAGTTAAATTGAAGAGAAGGAGAGGTTTCTTTAATGCACCTAGAATTGGGATTTCATGTAAATTTGAAGGGAAACTACTTCAACCTCAAATGCACGCCCTAGTCTCCAATTTGAGCCAACTTTGGTGGTTCATTTTTCATAAGTTGTATTTTGTGATTTCACACATGTCTATAAACGTATATTTCAATTTTGATACATAAACCTACCTAGTGTGCATAAATGATAAAAATTTCATTGTAAAACTAAAGTGCCAAATTGTTAAAGTTGGATATATTTAAATTCCTAACCAAAGTTGGATAAGGATCAATAATTTAGGATTTAATTTATAAATTGATCATTCCAACATGTATAACTTGTTTATACAATTAGTAGTTCCTTTACACTCCAAAAATGATTATTTATATGCACAAATATTGATGACATTTTGATGAACCAGAGGATGGTGGCTTAGGAGATAAACCAATGCTAGTTTTGCATTAAGAGTCATCAAAGACTCTTTTGTGAAAAAATATGCCAAAGATGCATAGTAAAACCCTAGATATGCAAAAAATGTTTGTAAAAAGTAACCCATTATTGTATTATACATTATATTTGAGTTGTGCAAGTTGTTGTGGATGTGGTTTATCATAGTAAACCTCCACATGTTGTTTATTTTTTAATTACAAGTTTAAAAAGGATGGATGTGCAAAAGAGGCAAAGTTTGACTTGTAAATTGCAAGGTATAAAATTTACTAAGTGACTAAATGCAAATGCACACCCAATCATCCTTGTAGCTCCAAAAGTTGTTTTATAAGTTTTAAGATGGAGTTACATAAATGGTAAATTTACCTATGCATATAAAGTTCAATTGAAGAACATGAGAGGTTGCTTTCATGCACCTAGAATTGGGATTTCATGTAAATTTGAAGGGAAAACTGCATGAGCCTAAAATGCATTCCCTAGTATCAAATATGAGCCAACTTTGGTGGTGCATATTCAATTAGTTGTAGTTTGCGCTTTCACACATGTCTATAAATGTATATTGGAATTTTGAGACATAAACATTCTTGGTGTGCATAATGGATAAAAATTGGATTGTAAAACCAAAGTGCCAGATTGTTAAAGTTGGCTATATTAAACTTCATGCCCAAAGCTAGCTAAGTATTAATAATTTAGGATTTGATTTGTAAATTGACCATTCCAAATGTATAACATGTTTTTATAACTAGAAGTTCATTTACACTCCAAAAAAGAAGATTTATATGCACAAAGATTCATGGATTTTTGATGATTCAGAGGATGGTTGGTTTGGAGATAAAACAAGGTCAGTTTTTCTTTAAGAGTCATAAAATACTCTTCTGTGCAAAAATAGGCAAGAGATGCATAGTAAAACCATGGAAATGCAAAAATTGTTTGTAAAAAGTAACCCAATATTGTATTATACCTTAGATTTGATTTGTGCAAGTTGTTGGGAATGTGGTTTATCATGGTAGGCATAGTCATGTTGTTTATTTTTCAATTGCAAGTTTAAAAAGAGTGGTTGTGAAAAATATGCAAAGTTTACCTTGTAATTTACAAGGTGTAAATTGTACTAAGTGAGTAAATGAAAATGTAGACCCAAACTTCCCTCGTAGCTCCAAAAGTCATTTTATAAGTTTTAAGGGAGTTACATAAATGGTAAATTTACCTATGCATTTAAGGCTCAATTGAGGAACAACAGAGGTTTCCTTCATACACCTAGAGCTGAGATTTCATGTAAATTTGAAGGGAAAACTTCCTCAGCCTGAAAGGCATGCCCTCATCTCCAATTTGATCCATCTTTGGTGGTTTATCTTGCATAAGTTTTATTTTGTGATTTCACACATGTATATAAACCTATATTGGAATTTTAATACATAAACCTACCTAGTGTGCATAAAGGATAAAAAATGAATTGTAAAACCAAAGTGCCAAATTGATAAAGTTGGCTATATTAAATTGCACACCCAAAGTTGGCTAAGGATCAATAATTTAGGATTTAATTTGTAAATTGATCATTCCAAGATGTATAACATGTTTGTATAATTAGTAGTGCATTTACACTCCAAAAAAGATGATTTTCATACACAAAGATTCATGGCATTTTAATGATTTAGAGGATGGTGGGTTATGAGATAAATGAAGGTCAGTTTTGCATTAATAGTCATAAAATACTCCTTTGCTCAAAAATAAGCAAGAGATGCATAGTAAAACTCTAGAAATAAAACAATTGTTTGTAAAATTAACCCAATGTTGTGTTATACCTTAGATTTGGGTTGTCCAAGCTGTTGGGGATGTGGTCTATCATATTATACTTGGTCAAGTCATTTATTTTTCAATTGCAAGTTTAAAAAGGGTGGTTGTGAAAAAGAGGTAAAGTTTACCTTGTAATCTGCAAGGCGTAAACTCTACTGAGTGAGTCGATGAAAATGCATGCACACGCTTCCATGTAGCTCAAAAAGTTGTTTTATAATTTTTAAGTTGGATTTACATAAATGGTAAATTTACCTATGAATCTGAGGTTCAATTGAAGAACATGAGAGGTTTCTTTCATGCACCTAGAATTGGGCTTTCATGTAAATTTGAATGGAAAACTTCCTCAACCTCAAATACACACTCTAGTCTTAAATTTGAGCCAACTTTGGTGTTTCATCTTGCATTAATTGTGGTTTGGGATTTCACACCTATCTATAAACTTTGGGATTTCACACCTATCTATAAACTTATATTGTCATTTTGAGACATAAACCTACATGGTGTGCATAATGGATAAAAATTGCATCAAAAAACCAAAGTGCCAAAATTTTAAAGTTGGCTATATTAAATTGCACACCTAATGTTGGATAACGATCAATAATTTAGGATTTAAGATGTAAATTGATCACTCCAACATGTATAACGTCTTTGTACAATTCGTAGTGCATTTACACTCCAAAAAGGATGATTTCTATGCACATAGATTCATGGCATTTTGATGAATCAGAGGATGGTAGGTTAGGCGATAAACTAATGTCAGTTTTTCATTGAGAGACATGAAAGACTCTTCTATGAAAAAATAGGAAAGTGATGCATAGTAAAACACTATAAATGAAAATATTGTTTGTAAAAAGTAACCCAATGTTGTATTATACCTTATATTTGAGTTGTACAAGTTGCTAGGGATGTGGTTTATCATAGTAGACATGCTCATGTTGTTTATTTTGCAATTGTATGTTTAAAAAGGGTGGTTGTGCAAAAGAGGAAAAGTTTGCCTTGTAATTTGCAAGGTGTAAAATGTATTAAGTGAGTAAATGAAAATGCACGCCCAAGATTCCTTGTAGCTCCAAAAGTTGTTTTATGAGTTTTAATATGGAGTTAAGTAAATGTTAAATTTACCTATGCATATAAGGTTGAATTGAAGAACATAAGAGGTTACTTTCATGCACCTAGAATTGGGATTTTCATGTAAATTTGAAGGGAAAACTACCTCAACCTCAAATGCATGCCCTATTGTACAATTTGATCCAAATTTGGTGGTTAATCTTGCATTAGCTATAGTTTGTGATTTCACACGCGTCTATAAAATTATATTGGTATTTTGAGACATAAACCTACCTTGTGTGCATAATGGATAAAAAAATGCATTGTAAAACTAGAGTGCCAAATTGGTAAAGTTGGCTATATTAAACTACACGCCCAAAGTTCACTAAGGATCAATAATTTAGGATTTAATTTGTAAATTGATTATTCCAAGATGTATAACATGTTTGTATAATTATTAGTGCATTTACACTCCAAAAAGGATGATTTCTATGCACAAAGACTCATGGTATTTTGATGATTCAGATGATGGTGGGTTAGGAGATAAACCAATGTTAGTTTTACATTAAAGTCATAAAAGACTCTTCTGTTCAAAAATAGGGAAGAGATGCATAGTAAAACCCTGTAAATGGAAAAATCGTTTGCAAAAAGTAACCGAATGTTGTATTATACCTTATATTTGAGTTGTGCAAGTTGTTGGGGATGTGGTTTATCATAAAAGACCTGGTAATGTTGTTTATTTTGAAATTGCAAGTTTAAAAAGGGTGGTTGTGAAAAAGATGAAATGTTTGGCTTGTAATTAGCAATGTGTAACATCCCTCTCTTGCACGCACATGACTTGACTTATTCTTTGAGTACACTTACGTGCAAGTGATCTGTTTTTGTATATGGTTGTCTGTTTCGCTTATGGATTAGATGATGATGCTATGTTATTTGATATATATGTATAGACAAGTGTTATTGACGAGTTTCTCCTAAGTGTGCAACACACTCGATAGATTGAGGATGCCGATGGCATCAATGGACCTCCTTGTACTACAGATCGAGTCAGGGAGTGGACTGTATATGGTTTAGGTATTTCTATTTATGCATATATGACATATGATCATGTATATTATGATATTTTTTATGGATCATTGAAAGTGTTTCATGATGGATGTAGGATGATGATTTCTTTCTAATCAAACTCACATAAGGAGTAAAGGGGCCATGCACAACAACCAAAAATTGAGGGAGAGGTGTGGAAGAAACCCTGCCACAACCTACTAGAACTCTCGTCGTGGCTCGAATTGTAGGATAACGATTACCTAGTTCGAGAGATCCATGATGTCATGAGGGAAATCTAAGGCAATCTCTCATGAATATTATAAGAGGCACACAATAAGACATGGTATTTATTCCTTAGAGGCCCTTAGTCTCTCATAAGGTTGCGTGATGGAGTATTGACTCCAAGGGTTGGACAACTACCAAAATCAGTCAAACGTGAGTGGCACCCTTGGAGCACATAGTGTGTCTTGAAGGGAACGTCCCATAATTAAAACTTGAATAAAGGCCAGTGGCACCCTTGGAGCACGGAGTGCGTCTGGAAGGGCACGTCACAATTGGCAGTTGGACACTAATAAAAATTATAGAAAATAAATGGTTGCAAGGAGGAATGGACCATGACTGGTATGCATAAAGTTATGTTGTCATAATTTCTTTGACTTATTTTTCTTATGATAGTTGGGATACCCAGCTCGAAAAAGAGAGAGTGGTATCTCGAACTTGCAAGGCGAGTTGAGAGATAGAGTTTTCTAGTTGTGTTTGTGCATGGCCCTTTTGCAGCTCGAGGGGCTAAGGGGGAAGAAGAGTACACCTAGTGTTGGATGGGAGGTACCATTGAGGTCTTCACAGTTAGCAAGTGTGGATCAAGACAAATCACAAGCGCGAGATATCACCATCGACCTCTCGCCTTCAATTATGATATTTTTATTTAAATTTGTATTCACATTGGATTAATTTGTATAATCTAGTTTTTATTTTTACCTTGCGTAACTGCGTGAGATCTTAAGATCAAGAGATAAGATCCTACATGCTAGAGGAAAATTACTAATAATTTCAGCACCATTTTTTAATGTAAATATGAGCTTGAATGTATACATATATAAATGGTTGACCACTGCCATTGTTAATTTCAAATCTAAGCTTGAATGTCTACATACAAATTTTTTTATCAACGCCTGGTCAATTTCAATCTAAGCTTGAATGTCTACATACATAATGTTTGATCACTGCCCTTTAATTTGAACATGAGTTTGTACTATCTGAATCATTACACATTTTTCCAAATCAAAAGTTTTTCTCTAATGAGATCGTTGCCAGCCAAAATTGATCTAGAATTGATAAAAAATTCTTCTGATCCTTACCTACGTTTCTTCTTATTCTCTAGTGAATTTTTACTCTGCCAATGAACACTCAACCTCTGGGTTTTTGTTGAAGGACAACCAAGAAATTTACCGACATTGTTTCTCACTCTCTAGTGATTTTTTACTTTGCCAATGCACATTCCACCTCTGCGTTTTTGCTGAAGGACGCCCAAGAAATTTACCCTCCTTACCTCTGCATTTTTGGTGTAAAAACATGCTCAGACTGTGGAGGAAACTAGCAAGAGTTTTTACCCTCCTTACCTCTACGTTTTTGGTGTAAAAAAGTGCTCAGACTATGGGGGATACTAGAAAGATTGTTACCCTCCTTACCTCTATGTTTTTGGTGTAAAAACGTGCTCATACTGTGGGGGAAACTAGCAAGAGTTTTTACCCTCCTTACCTCTATCTTTTTGGTCTAAAAACGTGCTCAAACTGTGGGGGAAACTAGCAATAGATTTTACCCTCCTTACCGCTACATTTTTTGTGTAAAAAGGTTCTCAGAATGTGGGGGAAACTAGCAAGAGGTTTTACCCTCCTTACCTCTACGTTTTTTATGTAAAGACGTGCTTAGACTGTGGGGTAAAATAGAAGGAGTTTTTACCCTCCTTACCTCTATGTTTTCGTTGTAAAAACATGCTCAGAATGTCAGGGAAAATAACATGTGGTTAGACCATGTTTATCTCTGTGTTTTTATGTGTAAAATGTGATAGCTTGTGGGGGAAACCAACATGCATTTTTACCATCTTTATCTCTTTGTTTTTTTTTGTAAAACATGTTAGCTTGTGGGGGAGCCTACATGATTTTTTACCTTCTTTATCTTTGTGTGTTTCTCACTATTTTTGCCTAGAAGTTTCCTCATTGTCTCTGTGTTGTTGGGGAATTTACCAACTTTGTGTTTTCCTTCATGTATTTGAGTTCTTAAGTCCCTACCTTTTTCTTATTCCTACATTTTTATTTTTTGGCTTTAGAATATGCCCTGCACCTTGGAGTGTCCTTTAGTTTCATTTGATTTTAGTTAGTAATATTCAAAGGAAGATATCTTCTTTCAATGCGATCACATAGTTTTATATGTATCATTTTCCTTGTGATGTCTAGAATTTTTCAAGTCTAATATTCATTGTTAAGTGTCATTTTATATCTCAATGATAATTTTAATGAGAACTTTAGATATCTACGACCTATCAATAAAAGGCTCTACTGAATGCTTGATTTATTTTGGGGTCAGTCTATCAATGAATAAAATAATTCTATTCATGCATGCATTATAGGTGATGTATCGAATTTACTTGAGTATGAATTAAATTGTTGAAGGACTATTGTAGATTAATAGCACCTAAGTTGGGGACTTTACAATGTAAATTGTAATCCTCATTGAAAAACATGACTACTTTGCGTATGAATTGGAATTGATACTTATTTTGGNAATTTACTTGAGTATGAATTAAATTGTTGAAGGACTATTGTAGATTAATAGCACCTAAGTTGGGGACTTTACAATGTAAATTGTAATCCTCATTGAAAAACATGACTACTTTGCGTATGAATTGGAATTGATACTTATTTTGGGCCATGTATTAAAAGAGATGTATTGAATGTTTTGATGTGATTTGATTACATGAGCACCTTGATTAATGTTGATGTGCGATCAATTTAACAATTAGATTTCTTGTGTGCCTTGAAAATGTAGAGAGTGATTACTTAAGTAAATAAATCATTCACGCACCACGATATAAATGTTGATGAATCCACGTTATGAACAATGCTAATGTATAACGATATGTGTATAATTTACTATTGCTTCCCTTAAATTGATGTATAAATGGTTGAGTAGATATCTTGGTTGCACCATGAGATAAATCGATAGTTTTCTTTCGTGAAATGAATAATTAATAATTCATGAATGATTGAGTTATAAATTTACCTTGCCCAATGGATTATGTTGTGATTAAATTATTGGATTTATTGTGCATTGGATTAACGATGGATGTAAAATTATTTATCTTGATTACCCTCACGCCTTGCAATGATGGTGATGCATGATTAGTTTAGTAACAAAATGTACTTGCACGCCTTAATTTAAGTGGGCGTGTGATTGCTTCATCATTATTCTTTTTCACCTTGACTTTAAATGTTAACTAATATGGAGTCATGAATTTATTAGATATATGATGGATTTAGTGACTAGCTTTCTCTTGCGCTTTTACTTAAGTTGAATTGTGATTGTTCGAGAATTATTTTAATATCGCGCGCATTGAATATTTAATTGTTGATGTATGACTAATAGTGATACTGATTACCATTCCACCATAATTAATTGATGAATAAGATTGATGGATTGATGAAATGGATGATCGTTGATGTTTTTTATTAGCTATTTGCTTGGATTGATTGTGCTAGTGGGATGTAGACACATCCTTGTTCCTCACAACCGCTACCATCCCTGAGACCTTAAATGGTTAAAATCAATTGGAACCTGGGATTGAGTGTTTCTTATGTGTCCTGAAGGTCCTAACCATGCAGCGTAGGTTGGGTGGATAGTCATTTTATATTCATTATCTGATTGAATGTTGTTGTAATTTGTTTCAAGATAATTATGATGTTCTAACATGCTACGCTATTTATGTTTATGTGTCGCTATCCTTTGTTGATTGATTGAATGTGTGGTTAGTGATTCCATGATGAGTAGTTGGTAGTTCTTTTTCTTATGATGTTGCTGAGAATGCATTGTTATGATCATGTGTTGATGTTAATTCCTTAATAATTTATTTTTTTTACCTTTTGCAATTCGCTTTTTCTTAGGCGTAAAAGAGGGTTGTTACATATGGTATCAGAGCGGGTTCAACCCCATGACTATGGATCATCACGCATTCCACTGTACTATACACTTGATTAATAACTTAACACTATTTAAAATTTTAACCTGTCCATGCGGTAACCATGGTTAGAGGATGTCCCAGAGGTTCACAACATGGTGCTAGGGGATGAGGTGCGACACCTTTCGAAGCGCCCTCTCTCTAGGGGTCTAACCCCTAAGGGGAAGAAAAATACTTTGGGTAGGAGCCAATTTCTATAAGGGACGTGGATGGTCTGGCAAGGTCCTTCCAGGGAAATGTCAAAGGCCTTGATTAACCATATGGAAGAGATGAGGCCATGATGCATGTACCCCCTGAGGATCCATAATGCGCCCTAGTTGTTGCTAGTAGCGTTCATGGAGAACTCGAGATGGTCAAGTTCCCTAGTTCTTGGGTTCCAGTGACAACCCAGCCGTCGAGGCATGGTTGGAGAACTGGGCGACGTGATTCTCACTTTGTGACTACACCTCCAACATGAAAGTCCACACGATGGTCTTTCAGCTGAAGGGGAGCACTCTTCTATGGTGGAATATGCTCCTACCACAATTGAACATGGTTGTTGAAGACGTGTCATGGGAAATATTTGAGGAGCGGTTCCAGGAAAGGTAATTGTCAGAGGAATTCATTGAGCACCAGTTCAATGAGTTCAACACCTTGCGATAGGGCGATCATATGTTGCCTGAGTACAAGGCTCATTTCATGGAGTTTCTCAGATATGATCAGCATTTGAGCATGAAGAAGATGAAGGTCAACAAGATTGTGATGGACTTAAACGTTAGCATCCTTGTGAATGTAAGGATCCTAATGCCTCAGACACTGCACGATGCAGTCTAGAAGGCCCTCATATCTGAGGAAGAGCTAATCAACGGGGGTCATGGAAGGACTCATGCGAGACCAACGGGACATGCTATGTATGGTGCACAACAACATCATACACCACCTATACTTTCTTCAAGGTATTGCGATACATTGAGAAGATATGCATTCATGACACCTCAATGACCAACTCCCTAGTGGGGAACTCCCCATAGGGAACCACTGCATCAATAACAACAACCATTAGGCTTATTCAGAGTAAGAGACCATGGTTTTAGGCTTGTGGGCCAACAACTTCTACTTCAGGGACCAAGAGTAATGGACCGCATACTGGATGCTGGACAGGTGGAGAGACACTTTACTAGCATGACTGTCTGGTTGAGAGGACTAGAGCAGCTAGATCAACATGACCCACTGCAGTTGGATATTGGGAAAGGCCCACTGGATTCATGATGTAGTGAATAACTGCGAGATCGATCACCAGTCCACTGTGCTCGAGACATCAGTCACAATCGCCGACCAAAATTTTGGTTTTGGATAGAACTAGGTACTACCAAGGGTGCAAGTCATATGCATTCTTAGCGTTGAATGACTACGGAATGGAAGAAGGATTAGAAAACCTTCTAGTAGTAAGAGAGTTGTAGATGAGTTCCTAGAAGAGTTACTAGGTTTTCCTCCCAAAGGAAAGATGGAATTGACCATCGACTTAAAACCTGGAATTGAACCAATAGCAGGAACACCGTATCAGATGTCAACGCCTGAGTTATAGGAGTTGAAAATGAAACTAAAGGAGTTGTTGGTGTTGGCATGTTTACATGAAGAATGTGCTTGTAATTGATGGAAAGAACAACAACAAACCAAACCTTGAGAAATCTCAGAAGAGATAGCGATTTCCAGACGAGGTCTAAGAGATGGACTTGTAGGAGGAGAAAAGGTCAAGACCCATGAACACTTAGAAATCCTTCTAAGTTCGAGAGATCAAAAGCTCAGCAGGAAGAGAGATAGTGGCCATTGGATCACCGATCAAGAGGACCAACAACTGTCATATTGAATTAATTAAGGATGGGATAAGCGGGGCAAAACGATTGATAATTCGATCATCCGAATTTTCGTCACTCGTCAAATTCATTTAAGTGGAAGGAAAAGATAACCAATGGCTGAGATATTAGATTTCGATCGCCCGAATTTTCGTCAGTCGTCAGATCGAAATCAGTGGAAGTACATGATAAGTTAGAGGAAGGGAGTGTTAATCTCAATGGTTGATAATCAGGCACTCAGATCTACGGTCGATAGGGCATATCAGACCCCCCTCACTCATTACCACTTACCACCTAACCCCCCCTCTAATAAAATCACCAAACCACTCATACATACCACCTACGCACTCTGATGTCACACTCCACTACCCTCTACACATAACACTCCACTACCGGTCTCTGTCTCCACCTCCACTACACTGCCTACACGTCTCACCCATGTCAGCATAGCACCTCAACAAGGACATGTGGAAGAACACGTGAACAAGTACACATGGCATAATTAGATGATGACAAGTGTCAAGTGGATATTGGATTGTGCCATGTCAGTAGGTGACGTAACCAAGCTACGCCACTTTGGGAGATTTACTTCGGAAGTTTCATCACCAACAAATGTCAAAAGTCCTGAAGGATGAAGCTATGAAGTTGCTCTTAGCTGTCCGATCTGAATATCACTTCGGGTGCATTCTCAACCGTTGATCTAGTTCAGTGGAAGGACAGTGTAAGTGGAAGTGTTAACCGACAGCAAGTGGTCTCCACCACCTATGACTTATTCAGTAGGTGACCACTCTGGAGGAGAATGAAGAAACAATTAGCCTAAAGTCCCGAAGTCTTAACCAATGAATACCTGAAGAAGACCCTGACCGTTGATTGCCAAGAGGGGTACATATCAGAATATTATGCATTCGAGTGAAATCACTCTAGGAGAAACTAGTGCATAGGAGTTGAAACTCTCGAAGCCCGAAGTGTCAAAGTCACTGATGATAATTGATCATGCAGGAGGGTATGTGTCAATATATTGTTGACTCCGGGTGAATGCGTTCATGTAAAAGAGAAATTCTGAAGAGTCGAAAAGGATGAAGTCTCGGAGCGGAGGATAGTCGTTGGATTAAAGAGGACAAATGTCAGCAGATCTTCCATTTCAGAAGATATCTAGTAAAATAAACGAGAAGTTGAGATTTGAAATCTTCGGAGTTTAGAGACCCAAAGGAGATCTCAAACGTTAATCTGAGAGGGACATGTTTCAATAGATCTTCCACTCTGGAAGATTGGCGTATTGAGGAAACTAGGGTTTGATATTTGAAAACCCTGAAGCCTGGATCACGAATTAAATCACAACTGTTGATTTAAGAAGGTTAGATCTGATCCATCAGTTCCGGAGCACCGTCAAGATCATGAGATCAACGGTTCCATTGCATTGTGGGGATTGAAGGTGTGTGAGCTTTAAAAAGATGAAGGCAGGATGCAATTGAAACCATGGTTTTTGAGAAAGGACACATGGAGGCTCGAGGTAAATTGAGGGGCGAAACATAGTTTGTTTCAAACCACCTTTGGATGCGTCCGCAATCGCGTGGTCACATGAGTTCATTGCCTAAGGTAATATCAAAAGAAGGAGCTAACACTCGCTAGACCAAGATTGTGAAGCACCCTTTGAATAGGTGTATAGACACCGCCGATGGTCACGTGAAGGAAGGGGATTAGAAGCCAAAGAAGCAAAAAATGACTGACTGTAACTGGCAGAGAAGACGAAAAATTGCGACTGCCAAAGAAGCCAAATAATCTTAGGATAATGACTGCTAGTGATGAACAGGTTCAGGATAAATTCCATAGAAGCCACAAAATCTTTGGATAACGACCACTGATGATGAACAGATACTACATAACCACTAGGGAATACAAAGAGTTTTCATGATGATCAGGCAGAGGACTCGAGGTGAGGAAAAGATGCAGAACAAAGAAGATGGTGTGCTTTTTTGATAGTTATGCATGTGGGTAGAATGTGACTATGTACATGACCTGAACTAGAGATCAGAGGTGTAGTTTATAACATGTAGAGACAACACATAGTATAAACAAAGAAGAGAAGAAGAATATATAGGTGTGATTTGTGCAGTAGGAGAAAGAGCAGAGTATAGAAGAAGAACAAAGTAATAGAAGTTGGAGGAGGCAGAGGAGACATGGAGTTGTAATAGACCATATCACAGATAGACCAAGTAAGTAAATTTGTATAAGATTCAATCAGGGTGGTATGGTGGTGCTAGGTATGATTGTAGTCCTCTAAATTTTAGTTGGTGCTAGAAGACATTGTGGGAGTTGGTGCTTCCATCTAGTGGGTGCTAGAGAAACTTGGGAGTTGGTGCTTCCATCTAGTTGGTGCTAGAGAAATGTGAGAGTTGGTGCTCTATGCAAGTTGTTGCTTGCTATCAGAGGTTGTAGCCTCATATTTGAGTTGGATAAAAAATACTGTGATGTACATGAATGTTGGAGCTTGATTGACATCCTAAGAAGAAGAGGTTTTCACCCTTATGGGTTTCCTCATGAAAATCAATGTCTGTGTGTATTATGTGTGATTGATCAAATATTGTATATCTAAGTATGTTAGGTTATTATAAACACATTAAATAATAATCTAGAAAGAATCAGAAAATATCAAGAGAAGTTTCAAGCTTATATACATAACTGATTCACCCCCCCTCTCAGTTATAATTCCAACAATTGGTATCAGAGCTAGTGCCTTTGATCAAAGGTAGATCCATAATCTTGAACATGACTATTCATGATGTAATTTCAACTAATAGACCCCCTCAATTTGATGGAACAAACTTTTCCTTCTAGAAAATAAGAATGAGAACACATTTAATGTCTTTGGGTGTTGATGTTTGGGATGTCGTTGAAACGGGATATGTGAAGCCTATAGTCTTGGCCTCAAAATATAATAAGCTGGAGTTTAGATTTAATGAAAAATCAATGAATGCCATCCTCAGTGGACTTTCTGAAGCTGAGTTTGTCAAAGTCATGCACCGTGATTCAACAAAAGTTATGTGGGACAAGCTGATAAGTAGTTATGAAGGTAATGAAAAGGTGAAAGACGCAAAACTTCAGACTCACAGACTGAAATTTGAGTAGTTAAAGATGGATGAAGACGAAGCTATCAATAAGTACTTCTTACATATAAAAGAACTTATCAACACTATGAAAGGCCTAGGTGAAATGATAGATGAATATTTTCTAGTCCAAAAAATATTAAGATCTCTTCCTGATAGATTTAACTCAAAGGTATTTGCTATAGGGGAAATAGATGATCTCAAAAAATTGACACTAGATCAAATTATTGGAACCCTAACTGCTTATGAAATGAGAATCACCAAAGGTAAATCCACTATAAGAGAGGCATATTTTAAAGTAGAGAAAAACACAGATTCCAATGTAGATGAGATTGAAGCAAATTTTGTGAGAAGACTGAAGAAAGGATCAGGCAAATACAAAGGTAAACTGCCCTTCAAATGTTTCAATTGTCGTAAGATAGGTCATTTTTCTTCTAAGTGTCCTAAAAAAAGAAAGGATCAGACATATGATGATGGAGAGAAGCACAAACACAAGAAGGTCTATAAAGAGAATAATTTTAAGAAGCAAAGCCTTTGTGTAAACAATGATGATGATCCCTGAGATGATGAAAGCAATGACTCTTCTATTGAAGATAAAATAAATGATATCATGCTAATAAATTTATAATATTTAAACACTAAATATATAGGAAGTGATTTCGCTGATTGTGAAGCAGTAGTATATCGTGAAGGATAAATTGTCAGTGCCATGGAAGAGATTGATAGACTCGGAGAAAAGAAAAGAAAAAGAAACCAGTTACTGCTCAGGTATGATAAAACATGCAATGAACAATCTCAATAAATTGATCTGTTGAAGGTTAAGTTAGAAGAAGCTAAGAAGATTGAAGACGTCCTCAAACAACAATTGAAGGACGCCGAAACAAAAGGCGAAAAATTGGAAGCTGAAGTAGTGTCTGTCAGAAAATATATAGAGAAATTGTAGGCCTTATATCATCAGAATATGACAAGTATTAAAGCCTCAGAAGGATTATCCTCCATTCTGAATCAACAGAGGAATTCAAAGTTGAAAACTGATTTGGGTTATGAAGAGGGATCAAGTAGTGGTCAGCCAAGCAACAAAGAATCCATCAAGTTTGTCAAATCTACAACCATTGACAACAACAAAC
>SNQJ01S0058230.1:40840-54047 GCA_010110895.2 Picea sitchensis
CTTTGCATATAACATGATCTGCAACGGGGCTCGGCCTTGGGAACACTACAATATTCATGATTATATTTACATGGATAGACGCACTGACCTATCTGCATCTAGGCTTACCAGCCTGATAGTCGCACGGGCTATGTGGCCTCAAAACATATCCATTCTTTACCACGCACTGACCCAAATGCACGCAATAGTGCAATGTGCACACCCTTCCATTGTAACAATTCTCTATGCACTTTGTCAAATGTGCACAACATCAAAATCCTAGTGCCAATGAATTACAAGAATATATATATATATACAAATCGGTTCACCAACCGATATGTACAATTATCAAGGGTTCTAATTCAAGGACACTACACATTCAAATAATAGATTGAGAGTGCTTTAGAGTGTGGATTTTCTTTTTTGAAAAAATAACACTCATGTTAATTAGTATAAGAAGTGTATTATGCACCTCTACTTCCTTGCATTTTGTATTAGAGAAAAACAAACTTGAACTTTGTAGTGAGAGTGATTTGATGATGTGAACCATGAGAAAAAAAACAACAAATGGTATTGTGAATTAAAAAACTAAAGTATTAAAATATTTTGGAGAATAGGTTAGGGTCTAATAAACTCAATGATAAAATTGTGATTTGGAATTAATGGTTTAGGAGTTATTAGATTCTTACATTAAAAATCAACCATTTTATTTTAATCGAAGATTTTATTTAGGTCTTTTAAACATAAGTATGAATATTAAAATAAAATAATCGAGGATTTTATTTATATCTTTTAAACATAAGTATGAGTATTAAAATAATCATAACATTATCATTTTGAAAAATGAAGTTTTGGAAATTTTATGCTCTCTTCTCACTATGTCATAATTTCTAAATGAATATTTATTATTAGTTAAAACATTTAGCAACCACGTGATTTTAATAGTTTGTCCGAACTCGCCTTAGCAACCTGTAGGTTTAGTGGGTCGAGTAGCCCAACATTACCCAATATTAGTTATTTTGGTTTAAAAAAGAGAGATAAAAGTTCGTTTACATTTTGCACTTAATCTGTGCACAAGGCTATTCCAAATGCCTATGGTCCACCTGCTAAATTTAAAACAGGTGGCCCCGATGGTTCAAAATGGGACCATTTCATCTCCATCGAGAGATGAAGATATTAACTTAATGCTTAGTGAAGATTTTTTTTTTGTAATTATGATCAGAATTTCGTAACCTAATTGATACATAAATTCATTTATTTGGTAAAAAATTATGTTTTCATTTAATTGGTCTGGTATAGGTAGTATGAAAATATAATAGTCACTAAAATCTGCTAATCCATCTATTTTTGATAAGTTTTAGGTTAAAACTTATCAGAAAAAAACAGAAAGTTTGTACTACTTTCATTACCAATATCGAAAGAATTGTTACAATCATTCCTAAATTGGATCAACTCATCCTCTACTTGAAGGAAGGAAAATGGGAGAAGCCTTGATGATACACCATATGTTGCATGTAACTTCTGCATAGAATATGTTAATGCAATCCTAGACAAATAAAAGGTAAGAATATGTTAATGTAAACCTAGCCAAATAAAAAGTAAATTGTGCATATAGCAAACTACATTGAACACGTATGTAAGGCATACACTGTCAACAGCGTATCAATCGATGATGTGTGATACACGTTGCACAGATATATATGGGTCACCTATTGCCGTGATGTTTATGCAGGAAGAAGTCAAGATCATGAGAAAAGGTCCATGGACCATAGAGGAAGACCTAAGACCTACGCTCGCACTTCGAACTTAACTTGAGATTGATTCACTAGTTTGCCGTGAGATATCCCAATTTCTAATAAATTCCTCCATTAACATTATTTATTTAAATAATTAAAATAATTTTTTGAATTTTGCATTTTTATGAATACATTTTTTTATTGGTTGATAGCATATGATAGGACTTAATTATCCTGGGTATGCATAAAATGGTTTTTACAAATTTTTATTGGCTCATAGCATATGATGGGACTTAATTACCATAGTATACATAAAATTGTTTTAAGAATTTGTGAAAGGTAAAAAATAAATTTTAAATATAAAATTTGAAAAAAACTTAAAACATCCAAGTTCATAGTATATGATGGGACTTAATTATCTTTAGTATGCGTACAATGGTTTTTAGTATTTGTGAGAGATAAAAAAAAAATTAAATATAAAATTTGAAAAAAACTTAAAACATCTATGTTCACTATAATTGAGCATAATATTGATTGTTGTCATAGGAGTCGGTACAATGTCAATAGTGTTTGTCAGTGCAACAACCTCGTTGTCTTTGTAACTGGCCACCTTCCAACCATGCAGGCACTCCACCACCATCATTTACTTGTTCTGGATCTTCCCACCATCCCTACAAGGTCACATTGCTTCAGTGTTTTTGCAACCACCTCCAAACCTATTGCTTTTGCAACCACCTCCAAGGTTGTAGTAGACATTACATCCAGAATGAAAAGTAGAGCAACAAAGACTACTATTGTGGTTGTTAAGGGTTGTTGTTGTTAAAGAAGAGTCACATAGGCCGTTTTTATGGCTGGATGTTGATCTTAATCCCTTGCATGAAACAAATGTATGCGACCCAACCCCAATCAACTAGCTATGGGTGGAAGAGGCAAGCTTGTGGTTGGTGAAGCATGAAAATCCATCAATGAACCTGTGGAATAGGAGGATGAGTCTCCATAGGTGGCCTTACCAGCTCGAGGTATGGTTAGTGTTATAGAGGATTATCAAAGATGGGGAAAGTGGACAAACTCCGTAACTCTTTCTAGCAGAATACTATGAAATTCCAAAGAATTAGCTTGAGGATGGGCCTTGAAGTGACTTACACGTATGCGCTAACAACAATGAAGGTATTGTGGTTGAGATTTGAAAGGTGGTGAGCTTTGATTTTTATTAGCGATGGTAGTAGGCCGCTTCATATTCTTCATCTTGACATGATCTCTCCAACGCTTAGTAAATCCATGAACAAAATCAGGAAATGAGGAGTCTGTTTGGGCTTGAAATCCTATTGTCCTCTACTACAATCATGGACAAAAACATATAATTAGTATATGTTTATTTCCATGTCTATTGTTTTGATGTAAAATTAATTTAACTTTGTCTCAAATACTAACTTTATGTCTCAAGTGTCAAAATTTCATTTTCGACACTCCATCATGCATCATGTTAAGACATGGGCTATAGGCTAGGATTTAATAAATAGTGGTTGATTAAGTCAATATGGATGGCTATGAAAAGAAATCAATTGAAGATGAGCTGCCATGAAACAATAGAGTCATGTGAATTATTAGATTCCCATTCATTTTTCAAAAATGAGTCATTTTATAATCCTTTTGCCTTCTTAGTATGATGAAAAAGGGAAAATATGGTTGCAAGAGTACATTGAAGTTTGACGACATGACGATGGTGATCTAATATTTTCTTGTTCAATTTGGTGTTCCAATAATTCTTGACGATCAAAGTCGCATCAACTAGTAACCTGCCTTCAATGAGCGTCCACCTGGAAAATCCACAGACATGTATACACACAATAATCAATATTAATAATTTACATAAATGTATTTCTCTATATGTTGTGAACCCAGACAACCGTAATACTACCTATCAAATTTCCTTTCCACCCATCCAACAATTACAAGATGGTTCTCTCCTATCTTAACCCATATTCCTCTCTCCACACAAAAACACTGCCTTGTGAGGACCCCAACCTTATCCAATGTTATCTCTTCCACTGCAACAACAACAATTACGAGCCCTCCTTTCTCCCTTGTTATTTCAGTAGCTAGATTATCATCCTCTTCACTTCTCCTACCCATCACTTGTGAACGAGACTCTCAGCCTTTAACTACATTGCACATTAGTTTTGAGCTCGATAGACCACAAGTAGGCCTAGTCTCTCTCCCTACAGAATGAGACTGCAACATTCTACAAGATTTTGATGCCCCGTCCACAGGTGCCATTGACACTCTTCATTTTTATGAAGTAGCATATGAGGAACAACTCATAGTGAGGCCCTGCAGGAATGATGCTACATAGAGCTTAAGGACATGGATTCCCTATCGAGTGAAGTTTAGTTGGTCAAACTTCTTTAAAATGTCTAGAGACTGATACAAGGCTAGAGTCAACTCCTGGACTTGGAAAAAATAGAGACTTTTGTCTTGCTTTAAAATAAGTGTGTGACAATATTAAAATAAGTTTTTGTTAAGACATTGCATGTGAGTAGTTGGAAGAGTGTGCTAATGTGTTGCAAAATACGAGTATTCCCAAATTACTTACGTTGAAAATTGTCCACACATATATTGATAGAACTTGTAATTAGTGTATTTTATTTGCATGTCTCTCTACGTGGTGACACTCCCAAAGCTTCTTTTGTGGATGCTCGACAAGTGTGTAATTCATAAGTGATGGTATTCATCATCACTATTATCTATTAAGTTGAGCCACCACAATAATGATAATATAATTTAAATGGAAGAGCCCCACACCACCATCAAAGAGAGGCCTAATGAGTTGTTCTTCTATCCTTGGTAATCCTAGTTGTCATTTTAACCCAAGCAACATAGATTAAGTGAGAGCTATTACTTCATTGATATTTTGACAAGTGGATTGAAATAGAATTCTTAATAATAGATTATGTTTGAATATGCAAAGAGCTATTGTGTCATTGATATTTTGAATTTAATTGGATTGAAATAGAATTCCAAATGATAAATTATGTTTAAATATGCAAGAGCTACTATTTCATTTATTTTTTAAGTTTAATTGGACTGAAATATGATCCAAAATGATAGATTATGTTTCAACATGGTATATATTCAAAATATAAATATATTCAATCAACGCGTCATGGAGATGGAACGAGGCGGAAGCATCGCGGCTAGGGCCTAAACCCTAGCCGCCCCCGACCTGGTTTTGTTTGCAGGGTCTCGACTTCGAATGCAGCAGCGTCCAGGGGGGATTACAGGGCCAAGGTTCGGCGTAGCAGTGCGACCCTCGCCTTGCATGCGTTTTGGATTTGTTTGCAGGGGCACGTCCGTTTGGAGCAGCGACAAGGGGAATACAGGGCCGCGGATCTAGGCTTTGTTTGGCATGCGTTTTGGAGGCCTCTGCATATTGCTCTGCCCCTAGCTTGCGGGAGGTCGCCGCCTTCACCGATGGCCCCAGTCCCGATCGCCGAGATGGAAAAAGACCCTTTGGAAGCTTTCAAAACGTTAATCCGCTCAGCAGGACCTAAATCCAAGCCTTCTCTCTCGTCTAAGTTTGTTAAGAAGATGGAGGAGATCCCTTCTCTGGAGCTAGATCCAGAGGAACCTTGCAAGCTTGCCCTCCTTCTACCAGAAAATGCCCTCATCGGAAAGTTTACGGGGCTATGGCCAAGCCCCAAATCAGTGGAGGCATGGATTGATGATCGATGGAAGACACTGATTCAGGGAAACGTTACTCTGTACGCAGTAGGCAGGGGTTTTTTTATCTTCAGCTTCACGAGGAAAGTGGACCGTGATTTAGTTTTCAGATCTGGTCCATATTTCATGGGGTCGAAAGGGTTGTTCTTAGCCCCCTGGACTCTTGACTTTAACCCCGAAGCCGAGATCACAGCAGCCCCTGTCTGGGTTAGGCTGCCTCACCTTCCATTGCATCTCTGGGGGATAAGCTCTCTGGAGGACATTGGAAATAAGCTTGGGCGTTTCCTGGACAGGGCGGAACCGAAGGGGGAACAATTTACCTACGCATGTATTTGTGTTGAGGTTAATCTCAAAAAAGGACTTTCGGACGCCATTAAGCTCTCCCTGGGGGAATGGTGCCATATCCAAGAGCTGGATTACGAGCAGATTCCTTTTAAGTGCCTCTGGTGCCATGCTTACGGTCATTTCGCAAGAAGCTGTCCCAAAACCTCTGAGGAGCCGGGTCCAGTCAAAGAAGATGAATTTCAGCCAGTGACTATCCGTCGAAGGCAGCCAAGGCGAAAGGATCCGTTAGCCCAGGCCCCAAAGGCCACCCATACGGCAGAGGCAACTATAGAAACTAAAAACAGCTTTGATGCGCTGAAGGAGGATGAAGCCCTGGACCCAGAAGCAACAACAGTTAAGGAAGATCCCTCGGCAGACGAAAGCCCTTCGGATTTCACCCCCTCAGAAACAACAGCAGCAAAAGAAACTCGGGTCTCAGCTCCGGAACCTTCTGCCTCAGCAGGCCTGGTTGTTTCAGTCTCTGTGGAAACTTCTGAACCGGAAGACAATTCAGTTCCGTCCCCACCCCTTACCCGAGGGTGAAAGACCAATAAAGCGCGCAGAGAAAAGGAGGCTGCCTCCAACATTTCTTTAGGTTCTCAGAAAAAGCTGGACCCCTACATGAAAGGGAAATCTTCATCCCCCTCGGTTTAATGTTTTGCTTCTGTCTTCTACTATGCTCACAATTTGTGAGAATTTACTCATGTATGCAATTTTTGTCATTTTCTCGAATTAGTTCAAGAAGCAAATGGGATTGGTTTCCCAAGACATTCACAAGAAGGTTGGCAGCACTGTTAGAGGTCACCAACCTCCTTCAGATATGTAACTTTCTGATTCAGACTTGCCAGTAAGCCGATTAACGCAACATAACCGTTCTAGTTAAAAAATATATATATATAAATATATTCAAGTTTTGATTAAATGTATTAAGTAATTTTCAATATAATCCTTTAAAATTAAATATCAAATCCGTTAATTTGAAACGTGCACAAAACCTACACTCTATTAGAACATATTTTATTACGAGTAATTTAATACGATACTAATTTAGGTGCACAAAACCTACACACATTAATATGAAACGTGCACAAAACCTACACTCTATTAGAACATATTTTAGTACGAGTAATTTAATACGATACTAATTTAGTTGCACAAAACCTACACACATTAATAGACCATATTTTAGTATGAGTGCAAAAAAACTACACATTGTAGTAGCCCATACTTTAGCACGAGTAATTTAGTATGATACCGAGTGATTTACGATACATCAAATCCTACCTGCACATCAATTAATCCAATACCTGAGATCAGTTAATCCAAAACAAAACCTACATAGTATAGTTAACTATATTTTAGTACGAAAATACTGTTGACCATATTTTAGTACGATAATATTAAGTATGATGCTTATAAAGATATTAAAATTTTACATTTCTAGCTAGCATGCAGACTGTAGTTGACCTCCCTATTTTAGTAAGATAATATTCAGCATGATGTTTATAAAGATATTGAAATTCTATATTTCTATTTCTAGCATGCAGACTGTAGTTGACCCTATTTTAGTAAGATAATATTTAGTATGATGTTTATAAAGATATTGAAATTCTATATTTTTAGTATGCATTATGTAACATCTTTGTAGTTTTTATATCTTATTAGCATGCATTATGTAACATTTTTGTAGTTTTTATATTTTATTAACATGCATCATGTAAGATTTTTCTATTTTTTATATCTTATTAGCATTTGTTATGTAAAATGTTTTTGTTTTTTATATTTTATTAATATGCATTATGTAATATTTTTGTAGTTTTTATATCTATTTATATATTTAGTTTTGAATGTATCAACGTTTTTGATAATTCAAAGAAATGATACATTGTATTTTAAAGGCAATAAAAATAGATTTATTTATTAAAGAGTTTCTAAAAGAAAGCTAGCTAGTTTGGGAGTTTTTAGTTTCCTTTCAACTGTTTGCAATCATATAATTTAATATATTCAATTTTCTTTTTAAAGAGGATAATAGGATAATAATGAGCATGTGTTTAGATTTTTCAATAAAATGAAAATTTTTATTTTTAAATATAATTTTTTTTTAAATATATATTTTTATTATCATGTAGATATGAATAGCTTATGTTTTATTAAAAACATATAATTAATCTAATTTTGGTTTAGTGTTTATTTTTAATTTTTTTTTTTTATGTAAAATTAATAAAAAGTAGAACTAAAAAAATTAATGTCATTAAAAAATAACCTCTAAACTTAACCCTTAAATTTATAATTAACTTATTTATAATATTACATGCAAATAGTATGTTTCAAATGCCATGGTTTATAATATTAACTTATTTAACTTATAATATTAAATTTATAATTAACTTATTAACTTGTTTATAATATTATAAAATGAATTCTTGATAATATTAAATTTATAATTAACGTATTAACTTGTTTATAATATTATAAAATGGATTCTTGATAGAGAACACATGGTTTAAAATGGATTCAATTTATTATATATTAAAAGAATATCACATATCTCCTTAGGCACGTGGTGACACATCTCCCACATCTGATAGACTTCGACTTGCAAAACCTTTTGAATTTTTTGCTATATCACGGAAGGGATGGTATAGTCACGACTGTTCGAAGGAGGAATTGAATAAATTAACTTTCCTGGATGGAATCGGTCACGGAATTCGGAACTCCGGAGATTGATTTTCTTAATAGATTTCGTACACCATAAAATCTTTGGAAATTTATTTTATTGAATATGCGAAGTAACAACACGGCAAGCGTTGACATCATTTAGACATGAAGACCCACTATATCGATGGAGAGTAAAGCCTTTACCAACTCCTGGATGATGAGCAGCAAGGAGCAAGTAGGCGTCCAAGACAAAATGTAGCAAGAAAATTGCATAACTTGTTGAGCTTGGCGGCTTAGCAATAGGGACTTACAAAGCTTACAATGTATGTTTTCACAATCAATCAGAATTGAATGATTGTTTATCATTCAAAATGGAAGCAATAAGAATTCATTTTAATTCAATCCTCACTCGACATGATAATTGGAAATTAAAGTTTCATGTTTGTTCATTATATTTTTAAACTTTTGACTTTTTTAAACTTTTGACTTTTTTATTTATTTGATAAATGAAAAAGATTTTAGATTTTGCTTACACTATTTTAGTGATCATAATTGATTACTCCATCATGCCCCATCTAACTTGAATTCATTTTCTCTCTAAAAACATTTCAAATTTATATGAACGAATAGATAAACTGATAACAAATACATATAGATGCTATGGTCAGAACTCAAAATATTGTAAAATATTCTCCAATGGATGATGCATTATATTTGAGACTCTTGTGAGCATTTTTTTGAGAAATCGTTAAAGAGCAACTTGGATGAGTCCTTGAATTTATTGCAATGGATGTTTATTAGAATATCGTGACAATGGAAAGCCTTTAAGACATATATCATAGCACAAAGATTAAACAACGGTTTGATACAATAGGAGATTTGAAATTAGTTGTTTGATATAATTTCCATGCATAAAATATTGTAAAAAATGAATTTAGGAGATTTGAAACTAGTTGTTTGATATAATTTTGATGCATAAAATATTGTAAAAAAAATGAATTTATTATAATTTGAAAGAATAATATATTTAAATGAAGATGAACTTAAATTAAGATTAACTTATGTTAATTTAAATTCCTAATTAACTTTAATTATTTATGATAACTCTTAAGACTTTAGATTTTTCCTTAAAATCTTCTCAGAGCTAGGCTATGCTGAAAAGCACTTTCCATTATCTCACTACAGAAATAACATTACTTGAATCAATATCTTGAGATCATCAAAGTCCATGGTTATTAGCCACGGTGAATAGATTGTTGTAGTTGTAGAACCAGAGTAATTAAGTAAAATACAGATCAAGATGCATGCATATCTAACCTTACATGGCACAGAAACTAAGTAAAATATAGATCGAGATGCATGCATATCTAACCTTGCATGGCAGATTTGATGACTCCTTCAGCCTGAGTGGAATGTAAATTCCATCGATTCATTCAGAATGAAAGGATGACATGCAATGCGCAATCAAATGACACCATCATTTCAGATGTGTGTATGGTCTTGTAGGGATAATACTAAGAAAAGTATGTGCTATAAATTTAGGAATGAATAAAATGAAGAATTAACAAAGCAACGAATCATTACTTGAAGGATGGGTTGGTGATATCTTTATAATGTATTGATTTCTTGGACTAACCCTCCCCTCCATAAACCTTCAGATTCTTTGAACTTCCTCTCTGAGCGTCTAACATCTTCAGATGGGGGTTGGTTTTTTTTTATTAAATCATGTCCATATCCAGTTATTGTGTCATAATAAAAACACTAACAAAACACCGAATGACAGGTTAAGCCCATACTATCCCCATGTTAACTTGAAATGTTAATTTGTTGGGTGGCATGCATGGAAAACCTAAAACATAAATTTATCATNAAATTAATTACTGAATTGTCCCGGAGGGAAACCAATTCAGCTAGTGCCTCCTAAACCAGAACCGACCCCAAATTCAAACATCAATTTTAAACATCTTGAACCTAATTTCCCTATGGGGAAACTGATTTGTATGACCTTGTAGAACATCTAGGACTGACTTATGACAGAGAAAAAGGGAATTGTCCAAAAGTACAGTTGTCCAAACATAAACAAAACTAAAAACATGCCATGTATTCTTACACCTGTGCAGATGTCGTGGCTCATGCAACCGACATGTTGCATGCCACATTGTCCATTATAGGTGCCTCGAGCGCCGAAGCCGACACCATTGTGACATTGTCCGCTGCTGACATTTGGAGAGCCAAAACCAAGACCACTGCTAAGGCCGCTAGTGCACTGGTGCTTGTTTTATGGAGTGTCGAGTGTCTTATAGAGAGGATAGAATGCAGAATTTGTGTCTCCTTCTTGTCCATAATTTCTAAATGGAACCGTAAGTCATCCACCTCCTTGCGGAACTCGAACACCAGGTCTTGTAGAATTGTAAGGTTGTCTTGAAACATTGCGCAGGTGGCACAGTTAAAAAATGAGTGTGGTTGGTCCCATGGTTTCTCCTGGTTGACGGAGGTGTCTTCCTGAGGAGATTGGACCGATGGTGAGTGCACTGGTGGTGGCACAGGAGCTGAATTCTCAGGTGAATTTGGTGGGATGACCAAGGCGGGTTGCGAGAAAGAGGCCAGGTCTGGAAATGGCTCGGGGGTGAATCCAAGGGAATTCCCTATGAGGACGAACCACTCAACTTGGAAATCCCATGGTGAGGACAAAGGCAGGAGGTTGTTTTGGCTTTGAGAGGACTAGCCAAAGGAGGAGGGAAAAGGAGGAGAAGAGTTGTGCGAAGGTGCAGGGGTAGGCTGAGACCGAATGGCCATGCATGGCCTATTTTGGTACCAAACCGAGCCCCACTTGGATTTACCCCACAGTCGAGGAATGGACGAAGCTAGAGGAAGGTAAGAGGGCACTGAGAAATGGCTAATGTAACAGGTAAGAACCAGGGAGGAGTCTAGACCAAGTGGTGGATCTGTCGAGGAGAGGAAGAATTGATGGACCATCCTAGGAGAGCCATGGTATGAATAGTGTTGGAGAGGGAAGATGCACATGCATAGAGGTAACCACCATAAATGAGGCTCCATTGATCGGATGAGGAGACAAAGAGGAGCCTGCTCGAAGAGTTAATGGCACTCTAGTTAGAGTGAGGTTTGCATAAATTCATGGTGTGGGAGGAGGGGAGGTGAATGCACCAGTCACATTGTTGGTACTACGCTGTAAGGCACCTTCCCCTCCATTTGGACACTGGTACTCTACTAACACCCCATCCAGGGACTTGGAAATTATAATTGAAGGAAACTAATTGCAGAAACTTTTACAAAAAAAGATGTTACATGGTCTTGCTTGATGCTTTGCTTTGATACCCCTCTTCCTAATATGATATGTTGTTATATATCTTTTGCTCCAAAGGCATCCAATCGAAACACTAATCATTCTCTTTATTGTGGTAGAGATACATATAATGTGTCCCAAATTCCTCTACAATACTGATTGATTGTGGTAGAGATTCATATAATCCATCTGAAATTCCTCTACAATATTGATATGCATATTGTACTTACAGGTATATGAACAAAGTCCATAATATGAAACAACAGAAATTGGAAAACGGAATTGGAAAACTTGAGTGTGCATCCAATATGACAAACATGGAATCCCATAAATTTAAATAACTTTAAATTGGCAAATTCACCCGTCTCCCATAAATTTAAATTGGGAAACGTGGTCTCTAAATGAAGCGCCTACCCAATATGGAAAACGTAGAATCCGATAAATTTAAATAACTTTAAATTGATAAATGTGCATGTATCCCATACATTTAAATTGGAAAATGTAAGGTATATGAAGCACCTGTCTCCCATACATTAAAATTGGCAAATGTGGCCTGTGTCCAATATAATGAGGTGCCACCTACCTACCTCCAATGTAATGAGGTGCCTATCTCACATAAATTAAATTGGCAAACTTGGAAATAGGTTCCTCACCCGTGTAATGGAAAACTTGGAAATAGGCGCTTGATACGTGTAATCCTTAGTAATGAAGTTGAGCGAGTGTTCGTTAATCATTCAAACATGGAAATTCATATTAATGATGTTGAAGTAGTTCCTATTGTTAGGAAGCAGAAGAAAAACATAGCATATAACAGAGCATAAAATAAGCAAGATCAAACACGCATTAAAACAAGCGCATCAATGATACACTTGACATAATGATTTATGTGAAAACCCAATGAGGGAAAAAACCACGTGAAATGATTATCGATATTCTTATTAATCAAGGGAGAATTACAATATCCTTCATAGGAATACACTCATCCTCTCTTCACACACTCTTATCTCTTCTCCTTGCACACACTTTCACTCACATTGTATGTTACACATTATTTTCGTCATCCCTATGATTGTTAATGATGTAAACCTATATGTTTCCTTCAGAGGGGTTAGTGGCCTGAGTTCCTTAAGAGAGAAGGGAGAAGAACTTTTCCTGAGAAAAGAAGTTGCATTTTCCTATGTAAAAACCTTATAAAAAATGAAGTTCGCAGGTTGCTATATAGGCAGGGTGCGAGAATGACCCATTCTCGCAGGTTGCACTATAGCCAGGGTGCGAGGTGTTCGCAGGTTGCTCTATAGCTAGGGTGTGAGAATTCCAGCACGTGGGAAAAAAGAGTGTTTTCTCGAATCTTCTAGAAGGAGAAACTTCTATGGTGAGGTGGCATCCAAATGGTTTGGATCTTACTCGCTTTCATGATTTAGTGGGATCATCCTAACCTCCTCACCTTATCCCCTTCAACTTATAAAAGGAGAGGAGTTCTCATGGA
>SNQJ01S0058230.1:61247-77462 GCA_010110895.2 Picea sitchensis
ATGATTCTTTCCTATAAAGCTTGTTGTGTTTTATTGTATGATTTCTTGATCACATACATAGGTTTATATTGAGTTTATGCTATTGCTGTCACTTTTGGTTGGTTGTGTTCTTTTGCAGGATCATCATTGTATGAGCGTTGGAATAGAGTTAGGATGGCGATAGCGAGAGGAAGCGACATTTAAACGGTATGTCACTCATCCCTCTTTAGTTAGTAAAATCAATACTTAAACTTAAGGAAAGTGTCATGTTCTGTCATGTTTTGTTCTAGATCCAGGTGGATCTAGGGAGATCGGTTTGTGTCCGCACTTACGGATTAATCCTAAAACATTGTACTCCATCTCTATGGGTATTCTCACATATATAACATCTATCACTCAGTTATACAAACTGATCATTTATAGATCACATAGTTACACGAGCAGTTCATAAATAGATTGCATGCATACGCATTAACATAGCTGCATGCATGTGCATGTGACCACATTAGGAAATTGATTGGCATGTTTCCAACAGTCTCCACCTTGATAACAATTTACCTAATATTTCATGCCCTTAATTAATTCGTCACCTTTTCTACAAGCCAAGAGAATCCAAACACCACTGTAGCTTCTCTAACAAAATGGTTTCATAAACATGTTTGGAAAATTCACTTTTGTATGGACCTTTTCCAAATACAGTCCACCTTCATCAACAACCTGTCTTACAAAATGGTACTTAACAGAAATATGTTTTGTCTTACTATGATAAGATGGATTTCTAGCCAAATGAATATCACTTTGACTATCACAAAATACTTTCACCTTGACGTGCATCATTCCAAACTCACCCAATAAACCATGTAACCAAATTTCCTCCTTACATGCATGTGAAGCAACCATATACTCTGCCTCTGTAGTGGATAAAGTGACTACGTTTTGAAGCTTTCACATCCAACTAAAAGGTCCTCCCGCAAGAGTAAATACATATCCTGAAGTGGATCTCCTTTTTTCCAAGTCACCTACAAAATATAAATATACATAACCATAAACTGAGTCTATGGAACCATCATAGGTGATAAAATAACTGCTTGTGCCTCTAAGATATCGAAGCACCCATTTCATTGCTTCCCAATGCCCTTTTCCTGGATTTTCCATGTATCAACTGACAATGCCAAATGCATGTGAAATATATGGTATAGTACTCACCATATCATACATCAAACTTCCCACTACATTATGATATAGTACATGAGAAATATAATCATTTTATTCCTCATTACTAGGACATAAACCTGAAGAAAGCTTGAAATGGGAATCCGAAGGGATATGCACGGGTTTCAAATTATTCATACTGAATCTCATAAGTATTGTCTCCACATACTTATATTGTGATAACCACAGCTTACCATTTTTCATGTCTCTGTGTATCTCTGTGTATAAGATTTTATTTGTTCCTCCTAGATCCTTCTTATCAAACGCCCTAGCCAACTGATCCTTTAACATGTTAATTTTGATTATTCTCTTTCTTGCCACAAGCATATTGTCAACATATAACACCAAAACAATGAAGATGTCATTTTTCAACTTTTTAAAGTAAACACAGTGATCATATTCACTCCTTGTAAAATTTAGGCTCACCATGAAGGAATCAAACTTCTTGTACCATTTCGTGGGAGACTGTCTCAGGCCATACAATGACTTCTTGAGTTTTCAAACATACTTCTTATTGTGATCCTGAACAAACCCTTCTGTTTGTTCCATATATATATCCTCATCTAAATATCCATGTAGAAATGTTGTTTTAACATCTAGCTTCTCTAATTGAAGATCAAGTAAAGAAACTAGTGCTAACATAAAACGAACTGAAACAAGCTTCACAACTAGTGAAACAATCTCATGAAAATAAATACCATCCTTTTGAGAATACCCTTTTTCTTCTAGTATTGATTTATACCTTTTGAATTTATCATCAACACCCTTTTTCAGTTTGTAGACCCACTTGCAATCGACAACCTTCCTGTCCTTTGGAAGTTCTACCAGGTCCCATGTTTTATTCCTCTCCAAGGCATCCATTTCTTCGTTCATAGTTTTCTTCCATTGAGCACTTTCAGATACCTGAATTACTTCCTGAACTAGGTTCTCCATCAATAAAAACCAAAGACACAGATGAAACAGAATCACCATACCTTGTAGGAGGATTCCTGGCCCATGAAGATCTCCTCATAGATGGTTGAGGCATATCCTCAATTTCCTAGATATTTTCTTCATCTACATCTTCATATTCTACTTCTGGAATTTCTTCATGATCTTTCCCTTCTAAATATGGTTGAGTTTCGAACTGAATTTGATGAGCTTGCGATACCTGTTCTTGTCTCACTTCAAAATCTACCAATTCTTATTTTAAGAGTGAGGATTCATCAAATACTACATCTCTGCTTATAGTGAGTTTGTGGGAAGTAGGATCCGAGAGTGTGTACCCCTTAACTCCATCACCATAACCAACAAAGACATATTTCTTTGATCTAGGATCTAACTTAGAATGCTGATCTTTAGAAATAAGAGCATAAGCATCACAACCAAATCTTCTCAGATTTGGTTATTGTTATGGAAAAATCACATGAATGACCTGCCCATACCTCTTCTAGAATCTTATAGTTTATTGTAGTTGATGGTGATCGATTTATCATATAGCATGCTATAAGAACTGCTTCTTCCCACAATTCTTGCTCCATCTTGGCATTAATGAGCATGCTCCTTGCTCTCTCTAGAAGAGTCTTATTCATGCGGTCAACAACACGATTTTGCTAAGGAGTATAAATTGTGGTCTTATGTATTTTGATCCCAACTTCCTTGCAATAGTTCTTAAATTCCATAGATGTGAAATCACCTCCATTATCTACCCTTAAGCACTTGATTGACATGTGAGTGCTCTTTTCAGTCAAATCTCTCAATTGCTTAAAAGTATTAAATACATCAACTTTTCTTTTAAGTAAATAGACCCAAACCTTTCTAGAGTAATCATCTATAAATGTCACATAATATGATGATCCTCCAAAAGAAACTATAGGGGATGGTCCCCAAACATCTGAATGAATGTAATCAAGGATACCTTTTCTTATATGCCTTCTTGCTTTAAAATTTTGTCTAGACTATTTTCCAAAAACACAATACTTGCAGAAATTCAAATTTAGAAACTTCAAACTTGGAAGTGACTTACGGTCAACCAATACCTTAAGCCCTTTATCATTCATATGATCCAACCACCGATGCCATAAATGAAAAGATTCACTTGCATCTTCGGATGCTACCACTTCTTGATTTACTTTTGTCCTTCCTTCAAGTTGATAAAGGTTCTCGATCCTCTTTTCTTTCATGATTACTAAGATGCCTTTGGACACCTTCAATACACCACCTTGAGTTGTACGCTTGTAACTTGTAGAATCTATAACTCCCAAAGGTATCAAGTTATTTCTCAGTTCTGGGAAATGCCTTACATTTCTTAATGTTCTTACAAAACCATCATTCATTTTAATTCGAACGCTACCAACTCCAACAATTTTACAAGAAAAATTATTTCCCATAAAAACAACACCATCATCAATTGATTGGCAAGTTGAGAACCAATTTCTATGAAGACACATGTGGCTGGATGCACCAAAATCTAACAACCAATGATGATGTTGATGTGAAACATCACAAGTAGACAATACCTCATCAACCATACATGAACTGCAACCAGAACATGTTTAAGTTACATTAGCATCCTTTGATTCTTTTGTGGAGTCCTCCTTGGATGCATTCAATCTTTTCCAACAATCCCTCTTGAGATGCCCAAATTTTCCACAGAACCAACATTTTTTATTACTCTTCTTGCCTCTTAAATTAGACCTTGATGTACCCGTCTAATTTTTCCCTCTTTTTCTAGATTGACCTCTAACCACCATTTCTTTTGTTGTTGAGGTTTATTTACCGGATGTTTTCCTTATCTCCTTAGAAAAAAAAGCTCCCACAACAATGTCATAATCAATGACATCTTTTGTGTTAAACCACACAGTTGTGACGAGATGATCGCAATACTCATGCAATGAACACAATAGCGTAACTTCCTTTTCCTCATATTCGAACTTTACTTCCATATTAGTTAATTGAAAAATTAAAGTATTGAAAACATTCAAGTGATCAACAATTTTCATACCTTCTTTCATCCGCAAGCTGTACAACTACCTCTTCAAGAAGATTATGTTTGACAAGTTCTTTGTCATATACAGACTCTCCAGTTTGTTCCACAAACCTGTTGTTGTCATCTCTTCAACGATGTTAAACAACACCTCATCTTCAAGACACAAATGAATAGTACCGAGGTCTCTTGCATCCAGATCCTCCGAGTCCCCATCTGTCATGCTTGTCAGTTTCTTTGACTTTCCATCCAATGCCTTTTCCAATCCTTGTTGGATCTCGAATCTTGAGTTTCCATAGTGCAAAGCTATTCTTACCATTGAACTTTTCCACCTCAAACTTGAAACTTTTCACTTTCATCACTAGAAGAAAAACTCCTAAACCACTAATTATAAAACTTAGCCTCTTTATATGAAAAACTAAGCTTATACTTCAAGATTGAACCCAAAACTAATGGTGAAATGTTTTTAAAAAATATTTTTATACCTTGATAAAACCTTTTACCAAATCTATTAAAGGTCAACTCTTAAGAAATAATATTTAATACATAACCTTCATAATAATACAAGTGTTAAGAATGGCTCGAATAAACAAGGTATCCATCACCTCACCCTTTTATATTAATATCTTTCACCTTTATCAAAGCATCCACTCACTACCATGTCATTTTTTAAATAAGAAAAAAACTTCATACCATGTTAATGCATTGAAATTTTTCCTTTAATTTTTTTTGTTTGGATCGTCACACCTTGTATAATTTTATTTTTTTTGGATCATAGCAACTTGTATGCGGATCACCTGTGAAGACTAGGAAATCATCGCACCTTGTTAATGGATAGCCTGCGAGGATTTTCACACAAATTGTCGCACCTTGTCAAACTACAAACTATGACAATGTCGAACTGTGTACTGCAATGATGTTGCATTGTGTACAGCTCTATTCCTGCGACGATTTCACACCTTCTACTACTATGTGCCCGCACTAATTTGAAATGTTTTTCTAATTCTGAAGTGTGTTTGCGATCATTGCACTTTTCCACCTGTAACGATGTAATAAAACCCGTCCTCAGCTTATCTACTTCACTCGACTCGGTTAACCTTATCTTTGATCCATCGACCAAATTATCTTCTCCTTCGCTCTTTGCTCCTTCAACTCTAAGCAACGGAAGAAAAACATAGCATATAAGAGAGCATAAAATAAGCAAGATCAAACACGCATCAAACCAAGGACATCCATCATACACTTGATATAGTGATTTATGTGGAAACCCAATGAGGGAAAAAACCACAGGAAATGATTATCGGTATTCTTATTATTCAAGGGAGAATTACAATAGCCTTCACATGCATACAATAATCCTTTCCTCACACACTTTGTTCTCTACTCCTTGCAAACGCTTGCACTCACATTGTACTCCACCACTGTGGGTATGCTCACATATATAACATCTATCACTCAGTTATACAAACTGATCATTTATAGATCGCATAGTTAGAAGTTGCATGCATGTGCTTGTGACCACAAGAGGAAATTCGTTGGCATGTTTCAACACCTGTTAAAATCTTTCAGAAAGATTAATCATCTAAAGGTGGCAATCATATAGTGCTACAATAATGTTTTAATATGATTAGGTAAAGGTTAAAAAGTAAACAAGTAAAGAGATGCATTCATTAATGCAAGAAAGTTATGAACACAAAATCTCATTCATTGATTTGGGAGGACGACGAAGAATATGCTAGCATCTTCAACTCGTAGCCATTTAGGGTTTTAGATTAAAAGGTCATTAATTAATTGTGCCCATTTCCAATAGGTGTACGCCCTATCAGAGTAATTAACAAAAATCATTTATACCTTGACAAGTAGCAGCTAGCAGCTAGCTTATCAATACCTACCTTTATTTATCAATATCAGATCATTGTTCAACGTGCTAGTTGATAGGGTCTCAATACCTACCGATATTTATCAATATCAAATCCTAGGATTGTTCAACGAGGGAGTAGCTAGCGTCTCAAATACCTACTTATTTTTATCAATATCAAATTCTAGCGTCTCAATACCTACTTATTTTTATCAATATCAAATTCCCGGATTGATACCTACTAATTTTTATCAATATCAAATTCTCGGATTGGTCAACCGGGAGGCACTCGCTGGGACACAACTATCTCCCTTGTGTTCAAATTAAGTTTGGTCTTTTTGTTTACTGTATGCTCAATTTACTTTTAATTTGAATAGGTTTACCTTAACATATTGTGTGCAGAAGTTAAATCTAATGTTTTGGACAATCTATTATAATAAAGTTTCTAAAGCCAATTAAATTAGTTGTAAATAAAGTCTCCGGGTAGATCGCACGAGCCAGTTTAAGAAACCATTAAAATGCGGATTCCACTCAACTGATTTGAATTAAAACCTTCTGGTAACATACACGGATATCAGAATATTACAAATTTTGATCTCGAAGAGCAGAATGCTATGTGAGAAACAGACAATTTCTAATAAGAAAGCTATCGAATTGACTGATCTGTGGGATTCCGCTTTTAAGTGAATTTGATGTAGTCCAAGCTGAAATAAAGGAATTTAAAATATATCTATTTAGAAAAAATGTCAATTGTTAGATTACCAACTTCTCTTACTCGATAGTGCAAAATAAATCTCATTTCTCCTTGGTAGCTTGGATAGGTCTGTCAATGACTTATTTGTCTGTGTTCCTGGAGGAAGTATGAGCGGGTTTATGCGAAATTGCATTTCTATGTGAACACCTTGCATTATTTTGAATGGATTTTATTTAACTGTTCCCTTATCGGACAAATTAAGTAATATCATATAATGTGAATCCATTTTCCGTCTCTTCATATCTTGCTCTGTGGATCCATGCTGTACAGCCATCATGAATCACTACAACACTGATTTAAGCAAATTCAATATGACGTTAAAGCAATGTTCATGGTTGGTCGTGTTTTTAATACACATCCTCATCCGCACATTAAAAGGAAAATAAAAAACTGAACAAACAAAATTATTTTGTTTCATAGTTATTTGCAGAGATGGAAAAGAAGTTAAAAGTAGGATGGGTTTTAATTAAAAATGATTTGCATTTACCTTTATGAGAGATGTTTTGTAATATTATTTATTTCCAACAATCTCTACCTTGAAAACAAGTTATCTGATTTCTCATGCTCTTGATATCTCATGCCCTTAATTAATTCATCACCTTTTCTGCAAGCCAAGAGAAGCCAAAAACCATGTTAGTTTCTCTAACAAAACTGGTTTCGTAAACATGTCTGGAAAATTCACTTTTATATGGACCTTTTCCAGAGCCACTCCACCTTCATCAAAATCCCATCTTACAAAATGGTACATAACAAAAATATGCTTCCTCTTACTATGATAAGATGGATTTCTAGCCAAATCAATAGCACTTTGACTATCGCAAAATATTTTCACCTTGTCCTGCATCCTTCCAAAATCACCCAACAAACCCTATAACCAAATTGCCTCCTTGCATCCATGTGAAGCAGCGATATACGTTGCCTCGGTAGTGGATAAAGAGGCTACATTTTGAAGCTTTGACATCCAACTAACAGGTCCTTCGGCAAGAGAAAAGACATATCCTGAAGTGGATTGGATCCCTTTTTGTCCAAGTCACCTGCAAACTCTGAATCTACATAACCACAAACAGAATCTCTAGAACCATCATAGGTGATCAAATAACTGCTTGTGCCTCTAGGAAAATCCATGTATCGACTCACAACACCAATTGCATGTGAAATATATTCAATCTAGTACTCACCATCGCATACATCAAACTTTCCTGTGCATTAACATATGGTACACGAGACATATAATCCTTTTTTTCATCATTCCTAGGACATAAACCTGAAGAAATCTTAAAATGGGAAGCAAAAGGGATCTGTACGGTTTCACATTATGCATATCGAATCTGATAAGTATTTTCTCCACATACTTCTGTTGTGATAAACACAACTTACCATTATTCATGCCTCAGTGTATCTCCATGCCTAAGATTTGTTTTGCTGCTCCTAGATCCTTCATATCAAACGCCCTAGCCAACTAAACCTTTAACCTGTTGATTTTGACAATGTTTTTACTTTCCACAAGCATATCGTCAACAAACAACACCAAAATAATGAACATGCCATTTTCCAACTTTTTAAGGTAAACACAATGATCATATTCACTTCTTGTAAAATTTAGGCTCACCATGAAGGAATCAAGCTTCTTGTACCATTTCCTAGGAGATTGTTTCAGGCCATACAATGAACAAATATGTCTAGTTGTTCCATATATATATCCTCATCTAAATCTCCATGTAGAAATGATGTTTTAACATATTGTCGATCTATCTTAAGATCAAGTAAAGAAACTAGTGTGAACAAAACAGGAACTGAAACAAGCTTCACAACTGGTGAAAATATCTCATGAAAATCAATACCTTCCTTTTGAGAATACCCTTTTCCTACCACTCTTTTTTTATACCTTTCAACTTTATCATCAATGCTCTTTTTTAGTTTGTAGACCCACTTGCAACCGACAACATTCATGTCCTTTGGACGTTCTACTAGGTCCCATGTTTTATTCCTCTCCAAGGTATCTATTTCTTCCTTCATATCTTTCTTCCATTGAGCATTTTCAGATACCTTAATTGCTTCCGGAAAACAACTAGGTTCTCCATCAATAGAAACCAAATCCACAGATGAAACATAATAGTCATACCTTGTAGGAGGATTCCTGACCCATGAAGATCTTCTTAGAGATGGTTGAGGCATATCCTCAATTTCTTGGATATTTTCTACATCTTCATCTTCTTCTTCTCGAACTTCTTCATGCTCCTCTCTTTTTGAAGATGGTTGAGTTTCCAATTGAATTTGTTGAAATTGCGGTACTTATTCTTGTCTCACTTCAACATTTACCGTATCTAATTTTAAGAGTGAGGATTCATCAAATACTACATCTCAGGTTATGATGAGTTTGTGGGCGGTAGGATCCCACAATCTGTACCCCTTAATTACATCACCATAACCAACAAAGGCATATTTATTTGATCTAGGACTTAACTTAGAACACTAATCTTTAGAAATAAGAGCATAAGCATCACAACCAAATATTCTTATATATGAAAAATAACATGAATGACCTGTCCATACCTTTTCTGGAATCTTACAGTTTATTGGAGTTGATAGTGACTAATTTATCAAATAACATGTTGTAAGAACTACTTCTTCCCACAACTCTTGTTGCATCTTGGCATTACTGAGCATGCTCCTTTGTAATATCCCCAAAAATATTAGAATAATAAATTCTAAGTGTACTTGGGAATAAATTTCCGTTTTTGAAAAATCTGGATTTGAAAATTAGTTGTCATTTATGGAAAATCCGAATTTGGAATTTTATTATTGTAATTAATTATTTATGACTGTTGGGAAAACATTTGACTTGCCCAACTAACTTCTTGGATTGTGACACATGTGAAAGACAAACTTTTTTATAAATTAAATGTTGGAAGACAAATGGAACAACCAGGTTAAAAATAACTGACCATGATTCCATGAGTGGGGAACACATTTGACTTTCCTCAAGACTAATTTTTACAAGTTGAAAACGTGGGATTTGACCACTAGGAGCCCCTAAAAATCAGGGATTTGTAAAGATGCAAATTTCCCAAGGAGGGAAGGAAATACTTAGGCACAAGATGCATATAAATACAACATATGGAGGAGGCAGGACGTTGCTTAGTATGTTGGAGAAAGGAAATTACTTGCTGTTATGAACACAGTTAGTGTGAGGCAAGGGAATTTATGATTTGTGGAAGGTGATTGTAGTGAACGAGGATCATTTCAGTTTTCCCTTATGGACTCATGGTTAGGCTAGGGGGTGAACATGTGTAATATTCCAGATATAAAAAGTATGCAGAACATAAATAAAATGCTATAAATGGAGAATGAACAACAATATAACCAGAATAGCACCACAATAATACCAATATGATACCAAAATAATACCAGAATGAGCACTTTGATTACTGAGAGTAATGTTCACTTGCCTCTTCCAAGGGGAATCCTCCAGTCGAGAAGATATCTATTACAATAATATCCAAGACAAAAGTTCTCATACCCTCAACTCCTATTTATACTAAATATGTCTATCAAAAGAACTATCTAGAGGAGGATCCTTCTAGAAGCAGAAGCTTCTATTAGGTCTTCTTACATTCGACTTATTCTTCCTTATTGCTAGGCCTTATTAATATTGACCTGTAACACCCTGTTTCCCCTAGCTTGTAATTAATCATAAAATAAGATTACCATGCTAAGCCATGTGGATAATGTAAATGTATTATTGTTAAACCACCCATAACTGACTGTTGGGGGAGTGAAGCCTTGAAGTATGAGCCATGATATCTCTAGAGGAAATAAATCAGTTAATGAAGAAAGGACTAGTGGTTTAATTATCAATCACCCCCATGAATGGAAGCATGGTCTAGCTGCAGGATGTCAACTCAAAGTACCACAAAGACCTGCAGACTCAAGCTTCCTTCTGACAGAAGGAACATGATAGGTCGGAAACCTTCTAGAGGAGGGAAGGTAAGATACATACAGAGACACAAAAAGAGACGTGAGGAGAGTGCAAGCTCATAAAGGATATGCGTGAACAAAAAGGAAGTGCATAGAACACGACCTGAGGGACCAAACACGAGATTGATGCCGAGGAAGCATCGGATAAGCCTTAGATGGTCATTGAGACAAAGAGAGTCTCTATGAGAGATGTCATAAACTCCCTAGTGATATCATGGATTGGCACGGGGGTCGCCAGAGTGCTAAGAATGAATGATTCTGAGCTTATGGTTGGGTGGAAAGACACACATTCACAACCAGTTAGTTGGATGCAACTTGTAATAGATAAGTATTCTCATACCCTGTGAAATTGAGTTGTAATTATGTAATGAAACGGGATATACTGTGAATGACCCAGGGATGTGTATGTTTTCTTAATGGTTATATTGTATTTCTTTATTCTTTTTTAGATTGTGTATTTAAGAAAGTATGGAATTCTCTGATTTGTACATGTAAATGCCCGATCCCTGTGGTGGCTTAAGTTAAAATAAGAGGACCGTGAGTTCGTCAACCTTGGGAACAGTTACCCTAAGTATCCAGGAGGATGGAGTCTGTTAATATCATGAGAGGTAGTGCAAATATGCACATAATCTCTATAGAGCGAGTAGAGAGTGAGAACTCCTCAAGTTCTAAACTTGATAAAGGAGCACATGGGGTGTTCAGAAGACCCTTCTAAATGTTAATTTCAGGAGAAAGAGAGTAAAGATCTTAAGCCTTTCAGAGATAACAAAGCTCAGGGAGAGTAGCAAGGTCGAAGTATTGAAGGGGATGGTTCCTCTGTTTTAGAAGATGAACAAACTAAATCTGTTCCGAAGAAGCCACGGTATATTGTGACTATTGGATACGGGAAAGAGTGTCGAAGTTAACCCTTGGAGTCATTTGGACTTCGCTAGTTCGGCGAATTGAACAAGTTCGTCGTAAGGGAGGAAAAATCCCCGAAGTTTCGAAGTCCGGGATTTAACTCTAAACCTTAGATCTGAGGATGCCCGGGAAACATCTCGACCATCAGATCTAGGAAGTAGATGATAGTCAAGTTACCCGAACTACCGATGACTTAAGAATCTGATAGCGAAGATGGATGCGAGCCATTTAACGGGAGGAGAGGGCATTCTGGTCATCAGATCGACTCAAATACTCACTGGAGTTACCAAATCAAACACCAACCGCTCGATTTAATCGATGGTTGGGAATCATTGCAGAGTGCGAAGGTGAATTGAGTGGACCTACTAGTTCACGGCCTACAATCAACCCACGTCGTTGATCTTGTTGGGAATGGAAGATCAAGGACTAGGATTAGACTAGGGTCGAATGAGAACTTCCAAGATTGCGGAGGTTGGACCCCGCAATTACTGTGAACCATCAATCGACAGACACCTCGGTATTGGTCGGATCATGATCGTCAAACCATGAACCATTGCAATATGGATGGTAATGAGCCCCTTAGGAAATCCAGGGAGTAACAAAATCCTTTGGTATCATCAGTATGAGAGAATTGGAAAGCTCATAAGAGATAACATTTTCAAGAGCAAAGACGAGACCCAAGATAGACGGGCCAACAAGAGGCACGAAGGCTGAGGAATTTGAACATTTACAAAATCCTTCCAAGTTGGAAGAAGTTAAAAGTTCAAGAGGAGGAGCGACAACAACCGTCAGATCGGTTGTGTGGAGAAGCCTGGACCATTATATCAGTGTCCAGGGAAACAAATAAGAAGCTCTAGGAAGGAACAAATCCTAACTGTCCGATTTGAGCACAAGGGGACGATATTCATCCGATCTAAGGTAAAGTGCACAGGTGTTAACCTTTGTGTGCATAGGAGGATTGACTGGCCAAAGTCCCGAAGTCCCGAAGCAAGTTGTGTCCGTTCATCACCAAGAGGGATAGGTGGCGCAAGATCCACAACCCTTGAGTGAGAGCTTGTGGTCAAGGAGAGTTTGAAATCGTTGAAGTAAATCCTGACCATTGGTCGTCAGGGGGGGTACGTGTCCACAGATCCAAGGATCTGGGAAAAATCACTTTGAAGCTTTCAGTTGAGAGTTGAAACTTCCAAATCTCGAAGTTNAGGAGGGAGAAAAGGTTGAGAGTTGATATTTCGGAACCCCAGAAATTCGAAGTGAATTTTAGTCATCCGATTCAGAGGGAAACGCGACAAAAATCCGTGCACTTCGAAGGAAGGAGAAAGTTGAGGTTTGAGAACTCCAAAGACCCTAAGTAAACTTCAATCGTCAGATCTAGAGGACGGGTGGTGTAAGTCTGTGGACTCTGGGTAAAGAGCCGAAGTAGGTCTTGACTGTTTATCACCAGGAGGGGTACGTGTCGATAGATCAGAATCTCCAGGTGAATTCACTTCGAAAGAAACGAGAGTGTAGAAGTTTGAAACTTCTGAAGCCTGAAGAGCCGAAGAGCCAAAGTGGATCCCGTCTATTGGCCAACATGAGACACATGTCATTAGACCATAGATTTTAGGAAAAAAACTTCAAGAGTTTCAGTTGAGAGTTGAAAGTCTCGAATCGCGGAGAGCTGGAGACCCAAAGTGAATCTGGACCATAGATCCAGAAGGGTGCGTGGTGACAGATCGTGGATTCTGGGTGGAAGCACTCCTGGAGAACGCAAAGGAGAAGAGTTTGAAAGCGCTGAAGTTCTAAAGAAGAATCTCGATCGTTGATCAGGAAGGGAGATGGAGGACATAGATCATGTCTTGGTTGAAAAGTGTCGATGTCCCGAAGAGGACTAGAGGACGCATGGAAAACGATCAGCCACTTCGGGAGAAATCGCTACGGAAGAAAGACAGGGTATTTAACAAGAACTCCCGAAGGTTGGAGAGTCTAAGTTCATGTGAACGACCCAATTGAGAGGGACAAGTATCAGTAGATCTTCCACTCTGGGAGATAGCCACTGCAGAGAAAACAAGGTTTGAGAGTTGAAAACTCTAAATGCTGAAGTCCTGAAGAAAATAACATCCGTTGATTTAAAAAAGGGGAATATATGAGCCATCAGTTCAGGAGTACCATCAAGATCATGAGATCAAAGGTCTAGTCGCATTGCGAGGATCGAAGGTGTGCGAAATTTAAAATGTTGAGGGTGGGCCACAATCAAAACCACTGTTTTGGAGAAAGGACACGTGGAGGCTCAGGATGAATTGCGGAGAGAAAATTAGTTTCGTTTCAAACCACCCTTGGTCTCTCCCACAATCATGTGGTTACGTGAGGTTATCACTCAAGGTCATATCAAGAAAGGGGCTTATTAGAAAAGGAGCTAGCGCCCAAACTCTGATATTTTGCAGGCGCGGAGAGGATGGTCGCGGGTACCTTTAGACCCAAACCAGGAAATCGAAAGAGTCTGTGTCTAATTATAGAATGAGACCATCAAGGTCTCAGATATTCATTTGGCTCCAAAATTAGAGATCCTTGACTAGAAGGTCGGATTGGTTCCTCGACTTTCCAAGTTAGAAACCATGGATAGAGAATCTGTCCATTAAGAAAAACGAAAATTTTTATGCCCCATCGTGGGTGTGTTACAAATTGGTATTAGATCATGGTTACAATACTTGGATTGCTTGGTATCATGTACGAGTCACATAAGGAGTTATTTTTATCTGCATTTACTCCTTGAGGAGAAAGACTACAGATTGAACCTATGATTTTGGGAATTCTTGTTGAATTTCAGTAGAAGAATTTATTTAGTCCTTTGTCAAAGTGATAACTACTGTTACCAAAGTAAGGATATGCTAATTAACATTTATAATAAGACTTGAATGTGGATAACTGAAGGTGGTAGGGTTCTTTCAATAGTAGTTGAATCCAAAAGGATGGATGACTTGGTGTTCGCAACACTACTTCTAAGCATGGGCAGTTGGAACTTCAGGCACTGATGATGGTGGATTATATAATGGTTAATACCTTTGTGGGCTTAAAGGAATCTGATAGGATTAGGTAGGATCCATGGAAGTTATAGTTACTTCTTTATATTAAAATCATAGTATATAAATCCTCATGACCAGAGAAAAGTGAGATGGGTAAAACCCTATGGACGTTGAGAAAAGAAGGTTTTCTTGCTAGACGTTGTCAAATAAAGAGGAAAGTGACCTAGGTTTGTTATTGCCTTGAGAGAAGGAAACATCAATACAAGATATGACTGTGAGATTAGTCCTGTAAGTGATGAAAATCTCAAACTAAAGGACATTAATGATGCAATTAAACTATCAAGTGAATGCATTAGGTAAAAAGGTGCAATAGACACACCTACATATACATGAATATGTATACATGATAATAAGGATGCTTGGAAGATCATTCGGAAAAGTATATAGAAGCCTGATATGTCTGTGTGTGTGAATGACATGGAAAAGGTGTAAGCAGTAAGCTAGCATGATGAGTACTTAGTTGTGTTTAATTATGCTTGAGTGAATGGGTTTAATGCATTGTGAAGCTTCTTAATATGAAGCCTGATATCAATTCCAGTTAGGTATGGATGATATTAAACATGCAAGTGATGCACATGTATGATGAATGAGTATAGTTGTAGGCACCATATGATTGCCCTGATGAGTGAAATATAAATAAAGAATTTCTCTTGTCCAGATTAAATGAATACTATGGATGCATGGCTAACTCCATTCTGAAGAGTCATGAAAGTTTTGTTCCAAATAATAGCGTGAGGGGAATGTATTCTCTTTCTTTAGGGAATAATAATATAATTAGATAGAAGGGTAAATGAGCAAATATGATCTGTTGTCATGATGCATCCCCCCTACTCCCCGTAAGGCTGTGCAACCTCCCAGTCAAGGAATCTATGATTCTTGAGTATGACGACTCTTTGAAACCTTAATTGTTTCCTTATGTATCAATACATAGGCCCTTTTGGCTTGTTGGTGCAGGTCTAATAGAGCTCATGACCTTTCTTTTCTCTCTACTACGAAATCTCAGAGTGCTGAGTGATAGCTCCTTTTCAGATAAGCTCTCTCTTGATATGACCTTGGGCTATGACCATGCGATTGTGGGCGAACCCACAAGTAGTTTGGAGTTAAACTACTTTTGGACCCACAATTATCCTCAAGCTTCCATGTGTCCTTCTAACGAAACCATGGTTTGAATTGTGGCCTATCCTCAATATTTTAAACTTCGTGCAACTCATATTCCCATAATGCTATAGCATTGTTGATCTTGTGATCTTGATGATAATGTCTGAATCGACGACTCAAATATGTGCCTTTTGAATCTACGAAGTACATCTTCCCCTCCTTCGATCAACAGATGTGATCTCTTCGCAGTTCCGGACTTTGGGATTTTGAAATATCAAGCCCATCTCCTTCGGTACACTAACCCCCCTGAGTTCACAATATGCTGACACCTGTCCTTCTCGTTCAACGGTTCTTCTCCCACTATGGATGTTTGACCTTTCAACTCAAATTAATGGTCCTATGACACTCTTCT
>SNQJ01S0058231.1:0-17958 GCA_010110895.2 Picea sitchensis
CACTCTATGCAGGAATCTCCTGGTTCGAATCAGTGAAACAATTGGAACTCACTCACTCATTCTCTCAGGTTTCGAACCTGATATGCAATCACATATGCAGCANGGATTTCGCAAAACTTCACGGGGATTACAAGTCGTCGATTCTCTTCCTCTTGAGAACTCTTCCTGCTCCCAAGGCTCGATTCTGTTCACGCTCCTCCTGGGTCTGTTCCCACGATACTTACAAGGAACTATCCCTCCTGAGCTGCGTTCCTCTGACTCCTTCAGAGACCTGTCACGCACTTCCTGCGCTCGACTTCCAACAACTCTCAAAGAGTTGATGTCGTCTAGACCCTGTGCAATCCTGCCAACAACAGTCCAGTCCTCCTTCTCTCAGACTTGTCTCTGAGATTTCAACCGACCTGCACTTCACCTACACGGTTCGAACAACCTGATTCACTCTGGGCAAACGAGAACAAGAGTTCAACTGCTTAGCCTCCTCAACGCAATCTATGCGGGGGAATTCAATTGCACTCTATGCAGGAATCTCCTAGCTCAAACAGAGAAACAATTGAAACGTATTTCCTCATTCTCTCAGGTTTCGAACCTGATATGCAATCACATATGTAGCATATAAAAGGTAATCATAAAGAGAAGAAAGTATGCAACAACATAACATCAACAACACACACAATTCAAACACAGCCATGGAATTTAATCAAAGGTCTCTCTTCTATTAATTCAACCTATACATGGGTGTTCTTCACAAGTTCTCTTCTCTCCTTCTTTCTCCTCTATGCCAATGCTGAATAATAATTTTTGTTATACAAAGGAGGGTGTCTATATTCCGTTTTCCCTCTCGAAAGCAAAACTGTCTAATCTACAGTTAATTCCTATCTAACAGCATTAAAACCATTAAATGCCTTCCTATCTACATTACAATACAAGTGCGCTTCTTATGAATGCTTTCATTCAAATGGCGGCGCAACAATCTTCAAAGCAATTCAAAAATGTATGTGCTGGCGCTGTCCAGCTGTATGTTCTTTACTCCACGCGCTGGCTCGCTTGATGAAGTGTGGATGCTCCTGCATCAGCTGGTAAACTCACTTTCTACAGAAATGGAGAAATTGAAGTTTGAGGGGAAACAAGGATATAGGAACACCCATAATATTGATAACAGGGGCAATTTCAGAAGACAAAATAATTTCCCTCAGATCATCCAAAAATATCAAAGAAATATAGATAGGTATGATCAAAGGATCCAAGCCCCTCTCCAAAATAATCTAGTTACTGATGAAGTAGGAGAGGAAGAGGAAGTTGATACTAAAATCCATTGTCTTGGTGACACCTCTACATCCCCTCATTTAACTTAGTCTTCATATGAAGAGTCTCTCATGGATATACAACTAAATGAGTTGAGCAAAGGGGAAAGGACCAGTGGCAATCCAAATACATACAACCTCAGGTCCAAGAAGAAAGAGGGAAAGACTGACATTCCTGAGCGGCCCACTAGAACAAAGCATCCTGTTAAGGAGGTGGCAGCTAGCAACAAAGAAAAAGAGGCACAAGACCCCCAGGCAGTGGTTAAGAACCCTATCCTAGAAGTGAAGGAGATTTTGAATCCTCCCTCCTCTTTTAGCTTTTAGAACGAGATTCAAAAGATTAAAACCCATGTACCTTTTTCAGAGTTAGTCAAGAATGAGGACTTCAAAAGGTACCTTTCCAAAATGTTACAGGCTGAACCTTCATCTCATCCCACAAACTCAGTCAACGTCCAAGATGAAAATCATGTTTTCATACTAGGACCTTTGGTGGACGATATATATGGCTCCTCCCCTCCTTTATATACCTCATTGAACATCCACTATATGCTGCTACACAACTGCTTGATGGATTCAGGGGAATCTCACAATCTCATGCCTAAGATTTAATGGAGGATCTCAGGTTGGAGGTTACAAAAACTTACCATGACTTGTACTCGTTTGATTCCAGGAAGGTGAAGTGCCTCAAGTTTATCAAAGACTTGGTTGTTTCCTTGTTCCAGTTGCCAATGAAAAGTGTGGTCATGGATATTGTGGTTGTTGATGTTTCCCCTAATTTGGGGATTCTTTTTCCTAGATCTTGGATTAAATACTGGGGGTAACGTTGCAGATAAATCTTTCATATGCCACTATCCCTATATTTGGGGGAGAGCATAGAAGACTTTATAGGGAAGCACAACTTTCTTACATTATCAGTGATGAAGCAAATCCGACCAATCACCCCATTTTTGTAGTTGACACTAATCTAGGAACCAATATGTTACAACTCACTGATGTTCCTCAAGCACCTATTGAAATCAGAAATAAACTCATCACCTCTTGTGAAGCCCCTCCTTCCAATATCGCTATTTGGAAAATGTTTTTTGATGGAGCCTCTTCCAGGGAAAGTGTTGGGGTTGGGGTAGTTTTCATATCCCGTACCCAAGAGACCATATCTCTTTTTTTTAAGCTTAAATTTGAAACAAAAAAAAATGTGGCAGAATTTGAGGCTCTTGTTTTGGATTTGAGAGCTGCCAAAGACATGAAAATTGAAGAACTAGTAGTGTTTGGAGAGGTTGAGTTGATTGTTCATCAAGTCAGAAATATGTATTGAGCTAAGCAACCCAGGTTAAGGGCCTACAAAAATTAAGTCTGGGATATGATTGACAGTTTATTCTTGGATTTTAATATCTCATTTGTTCCAAGAGAGGAGAACATTATGGAAGATTCCTTGGATATCTCAACAAGTAATTTCAAGGTCCATTTCCCCCCCAAACTCAAGTATGATGTGGAAGTAAAGTATAAACCTTATATTCCTAACAATGTCAAAAATTGCAAGGTCTTTGAGGATGATATTGAGATAAAAAAGTTTCTTGAGACTGTGTATGAATTTTCTGATTTTCATATTGATCAGGATCAGGATTCTGAAGAAATCCCTCATGCTGATGTTTTTCTGAAGAAAATTGTTGACCATCATATTGTTCAGTTGCATAGTAACCATATTCCAAAGGGACTAGTAACTTTGGAGAGATTGTTTGACATAAATGATGTTGTTGTAAAGGTTAAAGGTTTGACTGAAAATGCTGATGTGACTGAATGCAATTTGGCAATAGAAGAAGACCCAAAATATGTCAAATTGTCTAACAGTTTGTCAAAGGAGCAAAGGGATGAGTATGTCAAGCTTATGAAGGAGTTTGTTGATGTGTTTTCTTGGAAACATGAATATTTAAGGACATATGACACCAAGATCATTGACCGTAAGATCCCTTTGAGAGAAGATGCCAAACATTTTAGGAAGAAACTTAGACAAATAAATCCCATGTTGTTGCCTATTATGGAAAAGGAAGTGAAGAAGCTAATGGATGCCCAAATCATCATTGCAAAATGGGTGGCTAATTTGGTACCTGTGAGGAAGAAAAATGTGGAAATCAGATTATGTGTAGATTTCAGGAATTTGAATAGGAGCTCCAAAAATGATAACTACCCCTTGCCAAAGATGGAGCACATTATGCAGAGAGTGACTGGTTCATCTAGGATGTCCATGATTGATGGAGTTTTTGGCTAAAATAAGATCTTTGTCCTTCCTGAAGATAGAGAAAATACAACCTTCAATACTCCTTGGGGCACATTCATGTATGCTGAAATCCCATTTGGATTGATGAATGCAGGAGAAAACTTCCAGCGAGCTATGGACATTGCCTTCATTGGGGAAATGGACAAATTTGTAGTCATCTATCTAGATGAAATTACAGTATTCTCAAGGTATGATAAAGAACATTGTCATCATCTGGAGAAGGTTTTATTGAAGTGCAGAAGGTTTTGTCTCTCCCTCAATCCTAAGAAATATTTGTTTGCTATGAAAGAGGAAAAATTATTGGGGCATATTGTGTCAACTAAAGGGGTGATAATTGATCCAAGCAGAGTAGAGGCCATTTAGGCCTTATCTTTTCCTAGATATAAGAAAGAGGTCCAGTCTTTCTTGGGTAAAATCAAATTTCTGAGGAGGTTCATTTCAATTTTTTCTGAGTTGGTTAAACACATTACAACCATGCTTAGAAAGGGGAACGAAGTGAAATGGGCTGCTGAGTCCAGAAATTGTTTCGACCAAATCAAGAGGGATTTGACAGAAGCACCTATGCTCATCAACCTTGAATATTATAAGAAATTTCTAATATTTTATTTTCTCTCATCTGATACATTGGCTTCTATTTTTCTATAGAAAAATATGGAGGGTCGGAGAAACTTATTTCCTTTTTCACCAGAGCATTGAGGGATGCAGAAATAAGATATGATATCATGGAGAATCAGACATACGCTTTGGTGAAATCCCTCAAGGATTTCATAATCTATGTTATGCGTTCAAAGGTTATTTCATATGTCCCCTCAGCCTCAATAAAATAAATATTGATCCAACTTGACATAGATCAGAAGAGAAGAAAATGGATTGCCAAAATTTTGGAATTTGACCTTGTAATAAATCCTACTAAAATTGTAAAAGGCCAAGGTTTAGCCAGGCTGTTGGCTGAATCAAAATGCAAGTCTTTAGGGGTTAATTTCATGAATATAAATTTAGAAAATCAGTAAGCAGAGATTGTTGATGAAGGCTCTCCTGTTAGCCTCAACCTGACAGGATGCACATGGTATAAAAACATCATATATTTCTGTAGAGGTTGAGGCCTCCTGATGGTATGGACAAGAACAAGGTAAGAGATTTGAAACTCATTGAAATCAAATACTATCTCATTGATCAGGTGTTGTACTGGAAGGATCCCCTTGGAGTCCTTTTGAGATGTCTGCATCCATAAGAGGCCCAAAAATCTATAGATGGTTTCCATGACAACTTATGTGGGGGCCATCATTTTTGGAGGACCACAACTTATAAAATCCTTAGAGTTGGGTATTTATGGCCCAACCTTTTTACTGATGTTTGTGAAAATATTAGAGCTTGTGTTAAGTGTCAAAAGTTTACTAGAAAGTAGCAGCTCAAATCTTTTCCTTTGAAGCCTGTAATGGTTTCCATACCTTTTCAGTAGTGGGGTCTCGACTTCATTAGGGAAATCCACCCAACCTCAAGTAGTCAACACAGGTGGATTTTGACTACCACTGATTATTTCACCAAATGGATAGAATCCATCCCTACAAGGAGTGCCTCCCACAAGGTAATCATTATCTTTCTTGAAGATATCATGTCCAGATTTGGTTGTCCAAGTAGGATTGTTACTGACAATGCTGCCTCCTTCAAAGCTGAACCGTTAATCAATTTCTGTGAGCAGTATGGGATTACATTAATCCATTCCACTCCCTAATACCCTCATGGAAATGGTTTAGTATATTCCTCTAACAAAAGACTCATAAATATCGTCAATAAATTATTAGAAGACAACAAGAAAGCCTGGGATTCAAAGCTGAAATTCACCTTATGGGATGATAGAGTTACAACAAAAAGGTCACTTGGCATTTCCCCTTTTCAGATTGTGTATGGGGTTGAGGCTAGTTTTCCTACTCAGATTTCTTTTCATGTGGAAAAATTCCTCTAGGATTGCCAAGGAGAACCTGATGATATGTTCAAGAGGATACTACAGCTAGTAGAAGTACAATAGACTAGGGAGAAACTGCTTGATAAAGCGCAACATCATCAACGGAAAATTAAATGAGCCTTTGACAAGAGGGAAATCAAGGAATATTTTCAGCTAGGGGATCTGGTGCTCAAGTGGGATGCCCCCATGCAAGAAAAAGGAAAACATGGTAAATTCGAATCCTTATGGATTGGTCCCTTCAAGATTTCTGAGGTATTTTCAAACAACACTTATAAATTGTAGAACTTGAAGGATTCCAATTTTTTTGGTGGCCCTCTCAATGGGCACTTTCTGAAAAAGTATTTTTTTAAATCTGTGATCGATGTTCCACCATTGTAATTACCACTTCCTTTCTATTTATATTTTGAATAGTGGCTCCATAGCCCAAAAGCTAAGGAACTGGAACTGCGCATTATTGGCAGTTCGTAGGGATCATGCCATCCCCTATGGAGCCAAAATTTTATCACATAAAGTCGTCAAGGGTCATATGTGTTTGTTGTGAATACCCAATTCTGCACCCCTACTCTATCTCCCTCTTTCCACACACCAGTCCTAGGATTTTCTCCCTTATGGTTGATAAAGCCAATTTACCTTTACTATCAATGATCTAGATTTCCTTAGTGTCTTTCTTAGATTATTCTCGGCTCAAGGTTTTTCTGTTTTCTTTAAAGAATGAACACATATCGTGATTTTTGGTCCAAACTACCGGTCACCTTATTTTTTATTGATTGAGATAATATCTAGTCATCCAAGTCCTTTGTTTGTACAATTAACAACCATGAGCATAAAGAAAAACATTCAGAACAATCCATTTAAGGCTTCAAACACAAGCAAGCAAACAAGATATATTTTCAACAACGAAGATCCCGTGAATAGTTCAAATCAACGACTCTCGGGTGATCGGGATTTAAAAATTATCGCAAGGATTGACGACTAGACAGAGCAGCTGAAGTCCCGAAGTAAATATGAGCCATTGAAGGCTCAGGACATGTGTCAACAGATCTCACACTTCAGAAGATTTACTTTGGAGGATTTCACAAGAAAAACAAAAGAAAACTCTCGAAGCCCGAACTCCTGAAGTAAATCTCGACCATCCAAAACAAGAGGCCATGCGTCACCACATCTCACACTTCCGAAATTCGACACTTCGGAGGATTGTAACAACTATGAATTAAAAATTATTGAACCTTGAACTCCCAAAGTATTTGTGAGCCATTGATCTTTGCAACATGAAGCAGGGTCCATCCAAGAGCAGCACGTGGAAAAAATATTGGGGCTTTCCAAGATCATAGATTGCGATCAGATCAATGGTTTGTGTGTATTTGGCATGTCAAAATTGTGCAAGGATTAGTGTCTAGGAAGAATCCCCAGAGTTTCAAAACACATGCCACACGTCTTTCTCCATTGGACGATCATGATTTACTTCAACACTCTGAGAGTTTTTTCCTTCGGGCATTTCTGCTTCCCCATTCCCATTTTCCTTCGAAGTGATTTCTCCCAAAGTCCATAGATCTATGTCACATGTCCTCCTCATATTAGTGGTCGTGGTTCATTTCCAAACTTCAACATTCATTTCATGCCGTCATCTCACTCTGGTCCCGTATTACTCCGAGAGTTATACAAGATCTACATGATTTTCCCCTCGAGATCCAAGTGCCAAATACACATGGAATCCATCTAGCGCTGAGACATGGCACTCATTTCAAGCATTTTGGACATGTCTGTTATCACTGGAATTTCATCCGCAAATGGTTAGAAGAATTCAGCATCGCCAAACAGTTATGAGGTCACCCATGGACCAAAATTACCACAAAATCATATCCAAAGGGTCAAAAAATATACAACCAATGAAAAAATTAAAGTCCTCTATGACTACATAGGGCACGCGCGCACATGCGCAAAACAGAAACACAAGAAAAGTGCACATGCGCCCGATGCGCGACTGTGGTCCCAAAAAGCCACGCACATGTGAGAATGACGCATTTATGAGAGTGGTCAGCCTCCCACCCACTTCTAGTTCAACTTCCAAGTTGATTTGACACTCAAATCTGGATTGGATCCGACTTGGTGGTTGGTCAAAGACCTAGAAATGCCCTAATTAGCCTCTTTACACACTGCAAGCTGGTTGCACAATACCTCAAAGAGGTGCTATAAAAAGGCCATGGATGCACTTCATTTTTCAAGGAAGTTCATTAGCAAAGTTATGCTGCCACTATTCTCTTGAGGAATCCTCTATTCTCATCAAGAGTATACTAGCATCATTGCATTAGGCAATCCATCTCACCCCTTGAGTGGATTAGCAAGGAATTCTTTCACCATTTTCATTTTCAAAGTTGTAAGAAGAGCTTATTTGTGGGGGTCCAAGAGCCCTCCCTTAGAGGAAGAAGTGACTCATAGTCCTCTTTCTTCTTGGTGTTTTCTTTCACTAATATCAACCTTACCATTGGTGACATGGGTCTTATTGTTTCTTTTGTCCTTATGTCCCTATGCTTATTAGTTTAGTTGTTATTTTATTTCTTAGTTTAATTCTTAGTTGTTCTTTTATATTTCTTTCTCTAACCCTTTTCCTTACAACTGTCCTGCTTAGCAAACCCAAATAAGCTTGCAAGCACCTCTATTTTTCTCACTAAGGTGATGAAAGTGGCGCAACAGATTAGCGATGCCACCGAGGAAAGGTATCAAATTCCTACCCCATTTGGGTTTTTCTAGCTCTTCTTTTGGTTTATTTAACTTGCAGGTGCATTAACCGGCCCAAGACGACCTGCTAAACATCCAATTCCAATTTGAATTGAGAGAATTCCATCCGGAATTTTCTTTCATGGTCGTGTGTCATCTGTGCGTGGGTTTTTTGGCCCATAGATGCGCATCGTGTGCACATGCGCCTAAGTCACAGTATTGTTCTGTGCACCTGTGCCTAAGAGCTCATTTCGGTCTGCGCACAGGCACTTAGTGTGCCTCTGTCTACACTGAGACCCGTGCACCTGTGCATAAAAATACACATTGTAAGGTTTTTTGTGATTTGGGGAAGGCCCCTAGCATTCTTAAAAGTGATTTCATGCATGTTTTTAAGCTGCACCACACCTATTTCCCTCTTCATATAAAGGGATTAGTAAAAAAACATAGGCACTTAGGGGGTTTAAAATAATTTTTTCCTCTTTTTTCTTTCATTTTCCACATGGATGGCTTGCTTTGACTAAAGGTATAAATTGGAATCATTTGAAAACACATCTAACTTGCCTTGGGACTAGAAGTTGGATAACAATTTCTTAGTATGCTCTTCTCTCGCGCCTCCAAGCGACCTTGAGAAATAGAAAAAGATTGTGGGACAATTTCATCTCCGTTAAGAATATTTAAACCTTTAGGAGAGGATAACAACCCCTCTTGGGACTCCTCTTAGTTTATTTTTCAAACACATCTTAAGATTGTAACGGGCCCATACATGCCCACATGCTACAAAGGTAGGATAGTGTTGAAATTTACTTTCTTAGATTAAATCACTAGGGAAGTTTAAAGGTTTTGTAACGGGCTCATACATGCCCACATGATCATAATCTAGGATAGTTTCAAAGCTTTTCTTAGATTAAATCACAATAGGGATTTAAAGGAATAGTAACGGACCCACATATCCACATGCTAGCTTCCTAGGGACTTTTGAATTATGAAAGGTTGTACCAAAGGCACTTAGCTAATTAGGTAATGAACACTTGTAAGGGCCAAGCGAAGTCCACATGCAACAAGGTGACACCTAATTCATTAAAACATTGGCGCACTTTTACTCATTCACACAAAAAATTCACTTATCACTCACACAGTTTCTTCTTGAAACGTGGAGGTCAAAGTAAGTTTCCTCTACAGGGATTCTAAAACACCCCACCCTTTTCTTGATGAAACTATCCACTCCCATTTAATTTCAACGAGGTTGGTTCACACCCCCAATCTCTCAAACAACTACATCTAATTTTTTTCTAAAAACTCACTAAGTTTTCCTCCACAGGAGGTGCCAAAATAATTTTTTAAGTCTAGGTAGGATTTCGGGGATAGGCATCCAAATAACTCCCCGTTATCTGGTTCTCTCATTATCAAAACAATAGAAGTTGTCAAATAGGGAACTGAAAATCCTCCAAGTCAAGTGTTCCTAACACCATAAGGTAGGGAGATACCCGTGAAGGGTTGAAGGCCGAGGTCCGGTTGTTCTGTGCGTCCCCCCTTGAGGCACCCACCTCTTGGACGGGATCCAGCTCGTGACCCATTTCTTAGGCTGAAAATCTAAATGCCACACTTTGACCGAGGTACCTAGTGACCAAATTTTAGGACATCTACCCAGGTGGCAATTGTGGGCTGCAATTGCACCTTGATCAGATTTTGTGTGGCTATTGGGAAATATCACCAGCTCTTCCGGTGACTTCAAACCCCACTGTCGATTACTATTCGAAGGTATAGTGCTATTTGAGAGGAAGGATGTTACATATTTTAGGACATGCGCATTTGTTTTCTTTCATTCCCCACGTGGAAAAAACCCACTTATCCACATATATGCTTATTTTTCAAAAAAGACTTTATGTATGATGCACTTCTGATTACATTTTTAACTAGATATATATTGTATAAAGTTCAAAATTCGCAACAAAGGCTCTTGTGTATTTTCTCTCATTACATTTTGAACACATCCACTGAGCTAGTCGGACATCATAGGGGACCAATAGAACCCCCGTCGTTCTAGACGCTTACTAAACCTCCCTCCTATTTTAGGGGGAGTTCCTAGTCTTGCCAACTCATCGACACCACCTTCACACACTCATGTGAGTGCCACTGTTCTAGGATCAAATTTTCTTGGTTCCACATTACTTGGGTCCACTTCCCAAGTCCCTCCGTCCACTCGCTCTCCTTTACACAGAAGCGGGGGGCCAACTTCCTCTCAAGGGGGAAGTACCAACCCACCTAGTCCCCCTCATGGGTCAGGTTCACAACACACTCACACCATGGCTAGAGCTAATCCTCCCCCCTCACTACAGATGCCATATTTGGCCTCTCTTAATATACCAGATCTAAGCAAACTCACCAATGATCCTATATTGCATGACTCCACATGGCCTGCAATGCCCACCAAACTACCTTAAGACATCCCCAAGTTTGAAGGAAAGGCAGGGGATGACCCTGCCAATCATGTCATGAATTTCCACCTATGGTGATCTTCCAATAACATCATGGATGATTCCATTAGACTATGATTATTTCAACGCACACTCACTGGCCCATCAGCCAAATGGTATGTAGACGAAAAATCAGGGTCCCATGCAACTTTCGAGTCCTTGGCCAAAGCATTTTTGACCTTCTTCCAATTACCAATCGACCATGACAATGGTCTTGAACTACTCTCTAATTTCAAACAAACCTCAGCCACACATATCGTTGATCACATTCACGAGTGGCGTAGACGACATAGTTTGTGCAAAGCCAAAACCACCAAACAATAGTGTCTTGACTAGTTTCTCAGATCACATGTCTCTCTCCTCAGTAAAGATGTAGCTTCCACCTTCCCTCAATCCGAAGAAGAAGCCATCAGTAAGGCTCAACAATATGACCTCATCTATTCACAATCAAGGTACTTATACACGGTACCTCCTAATCTCCCCAAACCCGTGCCATTTAGTCAAGACAAACCCGGCATGTCTCACTCAACAAACGGATTGATTGGTAGTACCACACACCACAGTCCTCAACCCCAACCACCACAAATGTATGGCACACCTCAATATTCGTCAGTGTATGGGGGAACCTCTTATTTCCCCCCACCCCGTTACCAACAACCATACCTTGTTGCTATTCCTCCGCCCATCAATGGGCCACCGCCGACACCCCCAATACATCCACCTATCCAGACAAGTTCTAGTACCCCCTCTACCTCATCTTATACTTTAAGTACTAGCGAAATCGCCCCGCCTTCCTACATACCTTACGGATCACAAATCCCACAAAATCTGTACTTTCCATTTCCTGGTCCACCACAACCTATGGTCCCCCCACACCCTCACGCTGGGGTGAAATTTGTTCAACCCTCTCCCATTCAGCAATATCAAAATTTCGAACAGCTGAATACGGAAAATCCGACCCATCCGTTGAATAATGCCAAAAAGAAAGGACAAAACAAGAACAACAACAACCTAGGTCAAGGCGGGAATCAACCCCAATAAAGCCAACCTACTGGGGTCAACTAGAACCAAGGGAATTAGAACCCCCAGGGGGGCAACAAAAATAGGCGTCAAGGGATAAATAACAATACTATTAAAACCAACTTCCCTTGTGCCCTTTACGGTTATTTCGGTCATTATACTCATCATTTCCCCCAAATCACTGATTTCAAATGGATGAAAGACTCAGGCAATCTACCACATCCTCCAACACCGCCTGCCCGTCAGCAGGCCCCACAACAATACGTGCAACAAGCCCTTCCAGCCATGCTGCAGAACCCCATTCCACACCAAGGTGTGATGAACACTCAACAAGAGATACAACCTACCCCACCACAATTGGGACAATACCTCAATCCAAACAATCTTGTATATCATACGATCCTCCTCACTAGTGAGGAAGAAATCCTTCTACAAACACGTAATCGTCAATGCCATGCACCCGCTGAGTCTCCTCCCATTCCTCTAGAAACAATCCTTGCACCAATGGGACCCCCATTGGTGATCCCTCGCCCTAATGCAGAACCACCTCTTCGCATCCCTCACATCCCATTGCGCAGGAATGTCCACAACCCACAAGCTAGGGAAGCTCATAATTACAATTTGGTTGATGACTTAGCACAATCCCCGGCTACCATGTTAGTCTTAGAAGTCCTTCAGACTTGTCCCACTCAGCTGAACTCATTTCTTTCCTCCTTGGGGGTATTCGACCCCGCAGATACTCGACTCATCACATTTGATCTTGACGATGGAGAACCTCACNCCTTCCCGCTTTGATCGCTTTTCAAATCCCAGTAAAAATTTGAAACATTACAGTTCATCGGTGCATCATCGATGAAGGTGCATCCACATGTATTATGTCCAAATCTATATGGTAGAAACTTGGTTCCCCCGAACTTATACCATCTTCCATCACCTTACGAGCTTATGACAGACGACCATCGTATCTTGAAGGATCTTCCAAAATGTCCCCGTAGAACTCAGGGGCAAGACCATTCTCATCGACATTGAAGTTATCGACGCCCCTCTCGATTATAATATCATGTTCGGTCATAGCTATATATACATTATGAAGGAAATTGCCTCTTCCGTATTTCAAATGATGATGTTCCCCCATAACGGGAAGATCATTACCATTGACCAAGTCTCACATTACGAGACTAACCCTTTTACCAACATCGATAACATTCTCCCCCTCATCCACATGAGTCATGACGCATACCCACTCATCAAAATGGGTCCCGAAATTTTCAAAGACCCATCATTGTTAGGAACTTACCATGGTGCACCACCACTCCTTCATCCTTCCAATCAAGTATGCATTGTATCATCCAACGGAAATGACATAGCAGATACCCTTCCTCCTAGGGAGGCTTCTATCATATCTGATGTCCCACTAGTCGCAGAGCTCCCCCCTCACGAGCCTCCTACGAACTCGTTGACTCCACCAATCCACAATTTCACCTCTCCCCAAGGCCATATCCCAGTTTGGGAGACAGTTTCCCAAGCCATAACTCAAATCCCTTTCTTTTACCCTCCACCAGGTGTACAAGCTTTCCAAGTAGCCGCAACACTTACCCTCCCTAATATGGTGTTAGCAATTCCAGTTTGGTATTTACATCCACCAGAGATGGTCCCTCAACCATCCCTTCCCCCCCAAATGGAAGGAATCCCAATGACAATTCCCATACTCACTCCCACCATACACTCTACACCCTCACTCAGTACCCTCCCTACCACAACTGGGGGCAGGAGAAAGAAGAAGGATCCCATAGCTCCACTTCCCCCACGCGTCCAATGCCCTTGCGCACTATGTGAGAAAGATGGACACCAAACCAACAATTGTCCATCTCTATCGGAGTTACGGAACTTGATTCCACTCAATCAAACTCAATCAACACTTTCCACTGTAGCAAGTACAACCGCCCCCGCCTCTCACTCAAGTAGTAAGGGGTTGCGAACCAAATTTGCTTGCGCGATATGTTCAGAATATGGCCATTATACACACCATTGTCCAGCACTGCCTCGCTTCCAACAGACATTAGCCGCAGTATGCCAAAGCTTCCAGAACGAACCCAATCTAGCTACATCATCTCTACCAAACATCAATAACATCCATTATGTCACAACTTCAATCAATGAACGTATGAGGTGCCCTTGCTCTCTATGTGAATCCTTATATCATTTTACATACCAATGTCCTATGATCATTGAATACAGGTAACACCAATTGACCCTGATTCAAACCCCTACATAATCGATGGTTAACCTTACCTCGTCACTAGATATTCTTCATAGCATTTCTCTGAACCCGAGGCTCTCCCGACGCCTCCATGGTTCTTGGATCACTTATCCGAGGATTCACCCCCAAATCCCCCCAATTCTCCCATTCATTTCCCTATAGAAATATTACACCCAACTACCACTGGTACTCCTCAGTACTTCGATATTTGGTTTATGTCGAGTGAACCATCACAATCTCATTGCATCGTTCCACTTGAAGACAACCACACGGAAACAATCACTGATATCGCTCTTGTAGACCCCTTGTATTCTCGCCAATTTCACCATGATGAGGACATACTCGAGGAACTAAACACCCCCGATTACTCGTGGGATGCGCTCCACCATTGAGCACTCTTCTTTCCACAAGAAGTCTCCATGCCTCCTAATCCACACCCCATATACACAGTCAAAACCAAAGATTTTATCCCATCAGTTCATATCTACTGGTTCAATAACCCCATTCCTTCCCCTGATGCTTTTGAAGAAGACAACATGGCCAACATTTCCTCGACCATCAAAATCGATATTTCCATAAAAAATGGAGTCGTCGAGGAAATCACGATTGGCACCGCTGGCACTCCTCAAGAAATCACTGCCTATAAAGCCCTTTTCCAAGAATATCGAGATATTTTTGCCTAGTCATACACATACATGCCTGGCCTTGATCCCTCTATCGTCGAACATTGCATCGAAACCTGGCCTAATATTACCCCAGTTCATAAAAAACAACGACCGCTACACCCATCCAAAGCAGTGGCCATCAAAGCCGAGATTGACAAATTATGCACAGCAGGGTTCATCTACCCCATCGCCTATACATCATGGATTTCCAACCCTGTACCCGTTAACAAAAAATAGGGCACTATCCGTGTTTTCACTTTCAAGATCTTAATCACACATGTCCCAAAGACAACTTTCCAATGCTTTTCATCAATCAAATTATAGATGACTGTGCAGGCCACGAGGCTCTATCCTTCATGGATGGTTTCTTTGGTTATAATCAAATCCAAATCCACCCAGTCGATCAATACAAAACCGCATTCAATACCCCTTGGGGTACTTTTTCATATCGGGTCATGCCTTTTGTCTTAAAGAATATTGGCACAACTTTCCAACGGGCTATGACATACATTTTTCAAGATCTGGCTCATCTCATCCTTGCGTACTTGGATGACCTCATAGCTCAATCCAAGAAATGCACCCAACATCTTGATGATTTATGGATAATCTTTCAACGGTGTCGTCAGTACAACATCTGCTTGAACCCCCTCAAGTGCATGTTCTATGTCACTATGAGGCACCTCCTCGGATTCATCGTTTCCCAAAGAGGTATTACCATGGATCCCCTCAAAGTCCAAGCCATCACAGAAATTCCACCTCCCTGGAATTTACGTCAACTCCAGAGCCTACAAGGAAAAGCTAACTTTTTACGGCGATTTGTCCCAAACTACACCACTCGCGCACACAGTTTCCTTCACTTACTACACCACGACATCCCATTTCACTGGGATGAACATGCCCAAAAATCATTTGACGATCTTAAAATGGCGCTATCTAATGTCCCTTTAATTAGTTCACCCGACTATAATCATGACTATATCCTCTACATATCAGCATCAACTATCTCCGTAGCAGGAGTTCTCATACAAGTCGACGATGACGATCATGAGCATGTCATTTACTACGTTAGTAAAAACCTCTCATGGCCAACCTTTAAGTACAAACACGAAGAGACACTAGCCCTTGCAATCATCCTCACAGTCCAAAAAATGTGTCATTACATTCTACTTCGCACGACTAAGGTCATAGTTGATTCCAACCCTATGCAATACTTGCTCAGTCATCGGCAAATTAATGGCAAATTTGCCTGATGGATTGTTATCCTTCAGGAGTACGATCTTGAATTCTCAACACCCAAGAGCAAGAAATCTCTCGTCCTCGCCAAACTTTTCATGGCCTTCCCCTCTGATACTACTAGTGCCCCCGCCAATACCGACTTTCCTGACGAACATATCTTTTACCTCACTTCGGATGATCCTTGGTACGATGACCTCCTTGTCTACCTCCGAACCCAAAAGTTTGGTAACCACCTCTCACGAGATGATCATCGTCATATTCGCCACTAGGCCCCCCGCTACCTCCTCATCAGAGACATCTTATACCGATGAGGGGTCGACACCATACTTCGTCGATGCTTGACTATTGACAAGGCCGATAGAGGCTTGAATGACTGCCATGGCGGCGCATGTGGGGGCCATCTTTTGGGAATGTCCACTGCTTAGAAAATCATCCGAGCAGGTTATTTTTGGCCTACATTGTTTCACAATTGCATTCACGCCATGAAGTGATGTGATAAATGTCAGCTTTATGCCAACAAAGCCCAAGCACCACTTGGTCTTCTTCACCCAGTCATTACTGCCGACACCTTTTGTAAATGGGGCATTGACTTCATGACTTGTAATCCCCCCTCCAACAATGGCCACAAATACATTGTTGTCGCGATCGATTACTTCACAAAATGGGCAGAAGCTATGCCTACCTTCAACAATACCGCTGACACTGCAGTGCGTTTTTATTTAACCACATCATATCTTGCTTTGGAGTACCACTCCAACTAGTTTCCAATCATGGGAAACACTTCGAGAATGAGATTTTTGTCGAACTCTCATCTCGGTTAGGATTATCCCACGTGTTTTCCTCACCAAATTAGCCTCAGTCTAACGGACAAGTCGAAGCAGTTAACAAGGTCCTCAAGACCATTTTACAGCTCACGGTTAATAAACATAAGACCAATTGGCATCATATGTTATTTTCCATGCTATGGGCTTACCGTACGACCGTGAAAACAACCACGGGTTTCACACCATTTCATCTAGTCCATGGGGTTGAGGCCACTCTTCCCATTGAGTGCGAAATTCCCACCTTACACACTGCAATTGAACTATTACCAGACACTGCTCCAATGAAGCAGCGCTTTCTAAACTTAGAGTCCCTGGATGAATATCGACGATCTTCATTACAAAACAATGAGGCAACCAAAAAATGGTCAAAGGCCACCTTTGATCGCCATGTCAACCTTCTCTTATTTCAGGAATGAAACCTCGTCCTTGCTTATGATATCGCTCACGATACCCTTGGTCATGGAAAATTCGAGTCACTATGGCATGTCCCCTACATTATCCAACATTGCCTCACCAAAGGCGCGTACATCCTGACCTCTCCCGAAGGCCTCTCTCTCAAAGAACCTGTCAACGGGTTATACTAAAAGAAATTTTATGCCTAAGCGTAGAAATTCTACTTTAGGTTATTTATTTTCTAGTGTTTTTAATATTTTTTCCATCCCTCACATCTAAACTATCATTTGTGCTATTGACAGATGCTTCCTCCACTGGGCTACCACATCGGTTACAACGACGACGCCAACCGTTGGAAACAAAATCTCGCTTCGGCAGCTTGGGCCCTCTATACCCCCTCACATGAAATGCTCCATTCGAGCGACATATGTTTGGGTTCAGCCACCAACAACCAATTCGAATACATTCTCATCATTAGCCTCCTCGTCGATGCCCAACATCATCGTATTCATCACCTTAGCGTCTTTCTCGACTCTCAACTAGTCGTTCTCCAACTCAATAATGTGTACTGCATCTGTGATCCTTGCCTCTTACGCAAATACCTGCAGGTTAGACTTTTATCTCGACGTTTTGATTTCATTACATTTACACACATTCCAAGGCAATTGAATAAAATTATAGATAACTTAGCTAACATTGTGTTAGACTGGCATATATCACATGAAGATACCTCTACACATACATAAAAATATCAAAAACCTGTCACAACATATATAGATTAGACATCAGCAAACATTAAAAAACACATGTAAACATCACATAGACCCCAAAATGT
>SNQJ01S0058231.1:17968-30811 GCA_010110895.2 Picea sitchensis
TCACTATGGGCCCTTTGGGCCCCCCCACTACCTCTCTAGCTACCTTACATGCGTCCCCCTTTTGTCGACATCAACGCAGTTTTCCAGAAGGGCGACAGTATCTTGACTCTCATTACCTTTCCAATGAGAGCTCTCAGACGGCATAGGGAGAACCACAATTGCTTCTTGTTGTCGTTGACCCCCGTAACATTCGACTTCAACACTTTCTCATATTACGGTGGGTATTACTTTTCGACTATTTCAGTTATTTCTTATATTTGCCGAAGACCTCTGAACTTGGCTGGGCTATCAATGCCTACAAAATCTGTGATATTTCTTACAAATGTCACTACCTACCGTTCAGAGTATGTTCCTCCAAAGAATTGTCTTTTGCTTTTATCATGACCGCCCCCGAGGGCGATGCAATTGTCTACATCAACACATCATTCCCTTTTTGAGTTACATGACATGAGCATGGGGCATTCCTGCCTCATTTGTACACAGTTTTTTTTTAACACACCTTATGGAAGGTTGGGTTCTACAGGTTCCCTTCTCCCTCCAACGAGTAACTCTTGACAATCCCAGTATCTCTCTCTCTTACAATGACACTCTCAGTAGAAGAAACATTGATGGATTTTGGCTATACGTATGCTCATAACCTCATCCATTAGGTGGCATCTGTTATCACTGAAATTTCGTCTACAAATGGTTACAAGAATTCAGCATCGCCAAACATTTATAAGGTCACCCATGGACCAAAATTACCACAAAAGCATTTCCAAAGGGTCAAAAACTATACAACTAGTGACAAAATTAAAGTGTGTTATGACTACATAGGGTGCACACACACATGTGTGAAACAAAAATGAAAGAAAAATGCACATGCGCCCGATGCGTGACTGTGGTCGTAAAAATCCGCGCACATGTGAGAACGACACATTTATGAGAGTGATCGGCCTCCCGCCCACTTTTGGTTCAACTTCCAAGTTGATTTGACACTCAAATATGGACTGGATCCGACTAGGTGGCTGGTCAAATACCTAGAAATGCCCTAATTAGACTCTTTACACACTACAAGCTGGTTGCACAATACCTCAAAGAGGTGCTATAAAAAGGCCATGGATGCACTATTCTCTTACGGAATCCTCTATTCTCATCAAAAGTATACTAGCATCATTGCATTAGGCAATCCATATCACCCCTTGAGTGGATTAGCAAGGAATTCTTTCACGATTTTCATTTTCAAAGTTGTAAGAAGAGCTTATTTGTGGGGGTCCAAGAGCCCTCCCTTGGAGGAAGAAGGGACTCATAGTCCTTTTTCTTCTTGATGTTTTCTTTCACTAATATCAACCTTACCATTGGTGACATGGGTCTTATTGTTTCTTTTGTCCTTATGTCCCTATGCTTATTAGTTTAGTTGTTATTTTATTTCTTAGTTTAATTTTTAATTGTTCTTTTATATTTCTTTCTTTAACCCTTTTCCTTATAGCTGTCCTGCTTAGCAAACCCAACTAAGCTTGCAAGCACCTCTATTTTTCTCACTAAGGTGATGAAAGAGGCGCAAGAATGTCTTTAGCCTATTTCCTAGTGACACATGTCACCCCTCCATATGTGACATTTCAACATAGTGACGTCATAACACCACGTCAAATCATCCTATGGGAAGTGTTCTTGTTCAACGGGAAAAGTAGCACCATCTCCAAGCGCGGTTAGAATGATCCTAAATTTGGTAGGCAGATAAGCTTTAGTGGTGGCGCTAAATTTAACAGGTATGCCTAGATCGCAGATCATGACCAGATCAAAAACCACACTCCATTGTGGGGACACAACATGCTCAAATGATAAATTTTGTTAGCATTCCCGCAATCGAAACCCTGGTATAGTAAAATAACTATGTGGTGGAAGATGGTGAATTGCGGGCTCAAAAGCGGTGTGAATCCAAACCTCCTTTGATGGCCCCACAATTACATGCTTATAAACGTCAAATCCAAGATTAGTGCATGGCCGCCCTCTAGGAATTAAGCCTCATTGTGATCCCGAGAGAAAGAAGTTAATGAAAAAGTAGTGGTGGTTGAAACCTCGACTCACTCCATAAATAGAAAGCATGGAAGGTCTGGTTGTGGAGACAAAGCCGTCAGCTTGAAGAACCCCTATGGATGGTTTTTCCCTGTAGGTCCATGCTGATCTGATCTCACGTCTGACAGAAGGATGCACAAACAGTATGATAGAAGAAGGCACAGACGAAGGGCTTTGAATGGAATGTCCAGATCATACCCATGGTAGTTGTGGACTGATCTGAGTATAAATAGATCAGTTCATTATTTTGTTAAGGGGGTCATATGGTTGAGAAAATATCCCTACTATGTTATTTTGATGCCAAAATTGTTCTCTGGTTATGTATCAAATTTGAGACTTTTCCATTAATAGAAGTCATCTTATTTCATCTCTTTGTTTAAACTGTGATGAAACACTCAGTCATGGAGGATCTAGTCGAGGGTTGTGGTTCTATTTTAATGTAGGTTTGATTACAGTATTGCTTTGACCAGTTTTAGTCAGCTTATTTGTTATCTTATCTCCCCTTATATTGAAAGACTTGAGCATGGAGGATCCATAGTAGTATTGTTCACCTCTCTCACTAGGTCTTCCTTCTACTCATAGTTAAACTTGAATCATTGACTAAAGTTAATAAGGACCTCACTTTCCTGTGCATTGCTTGTCCAATTTTTGTGATTAAAATCATTCTTGTACTGAGTTTTGTCCATTTACCTCCACTCATAAAACCAACATCAACAAAAAATTATGATGGGTACTGGGCTTATCCTCTTGCAATGTAAGGATGAATCTCAGTGCTAACACCCTAGATGACGTAGCCGCTGACGTATGGTTGGATAATATGGTGATGTTCTTTGCACTTCGTGACTATACATCCAACATGAAGGTCCGCATGGCGGTATTTCAACTGAAGGGGAGCGCTCTTCTATGGTGGAAGATTCTCTTGCCACAATTGAACATGGTCGTCGAAAACATGTCATGGGAACTAATCGAGGAATCATTCTGGGAGATGTATCTGTCTGAGGAATTCATTTAGCATCATCTCAATGAGTTCAATGCCTTACGACAGGGCAGTCATAGAGTGCCTAAGTACGAGGCCCATTTTATGGAGCTACTTCGGTATGCTCCTCACCTGAATACTAAGAAACTTAAGTTCAACAAATTCTTGTTCAACCTTAATGTCATCATTCGTGTGAAGGTGAGGATTATAATGCCTCAAACCTTGCACTATGTTGTCTAAAAGGCCCTCATAGTAGAGGATGAGCTCATTAGCGGGGGTGAGAGCAGGACTCTGACGAGACTGACAGGACCGTCAACATCTGGTATGCAATAGCATCAGATACTAGTTAGGCATCCACCAGGGTATCAAGGAACTACGAGAGGGTCCACCTTCACTGCACCACGATGACCAACACCTCAACAGAAGACTCCTTACAGAGGACCACAACACCAACAATAACGCTGACCCCAACAACAACATTTTAAGCCTGTTCAAAAGAAAAGACGAGGGTTCCAGGCCGATGGGTTGTCAACCTCTACTTCATGTACCGAGAGTATTCGACCGAAGACTGGGTGTTGGACATGTGTGGAGCCACATTACCAGTGTGACTGCCCAGTTGAGAGGGCGATAGCATCTAGATCAGCTGGACCCACTATCGTGGGATATTTTGGCAAGGCCCATCAAATTCATGTGGCAGTGAATAACCTCCAAGTAGAGTACCAGGCAACTATGCTCGAGATGTCAGGTACCATCGCTGACTAGACCCTTAGCATTTTGATAGATCGAGGTGCTACAGAGAGTTTTATTTTTGGTGCAGCGCTAAAAATAATTAAGGTAAAGGTAGTCGAACATGACAAGTTTATCTATGTATAAATGGCTCCGAGAGCCAAATAGAAGGTTGGATGGAAGGTTACGAGTTGTAGCCTTAACGTGGGAGAGTTTGTCACAAGAGCCAACCTGTACGTGACGATCATACGGTCTTATGACATTGTGATCAGTATGGACTGGTTGGAATCACATGAGGAAATACTCAACTGTAAGATGAAACAATTGAGCTTGGTCAATGATGAGGGATAGAGACGCGTGATTGTAGGTCAAAACTAGGGAGTCTCCCCGAGGTTCATTTCTTCTTTACAACTACGGAAGAGCATGCACAAGGGATGCAAGCTATATGCGATCCTTTCATTAAACGATAAGGGTGTAGAGAAATGTATAGAAAACTTGTCGGTGGTGTGAGAGTACATCTTCCTATAGTTACCTGGGATGCCACGAGAGAGGGATTTGGAATTGACCATCAACCTAAAACCAAGAATTGAAACGATAACGAGAATGATTTATCATATGTCGACCCATGAGTTACAATATTTTAAAATGAAACTGAAGGAGTTGTTGGACCTAGGACTTATACATCCAAGTGTGTCACCATGGGGTGCGCCTATTATTTTCATATGGAAGAAGGATGTGTCATGGAGACTCTGCATTAACTATAGTCAATTGAACAAGGCAACGATCAAGAACCAGTATCCGTTGCCAAGGATCGATGATTTGTTTGATCAGATGAAGGGAATGACGGTGTTTTTGAAGATCGAATTGAGATCAGGGTATCACCATTTGTAGATCAAGGAGGACAACATCCTTAAGACCGTATTTAAGATGAGGTATAGACATTATGAGTTTATTGTTTTACCATTTGGACTGACAAATTCCCCATGGGTATTTCTGAGCTTAATGAACAGGGTGTTCTGCGAATACTTGGACAAGTTCGTCCAAGTATTCATTGATGATATTTTGATATATTCTCGGATGATGGAGGAGCATGAAGAGCACTTGTGATTGATACTACAGTGTCTATGAGAGAACAAATTGTTTAGGAAACTGTCTAAATGCTCGTTTTATCAATAGAAGATTCATTACTTAGGGAATGCCATCTTTGATGAAGGTATCGTTGTGGATCCAGAAAATGTCGAGGCTATTATGGAATGTCCTGCACCGACGAATGTCCTATAAGTGCGTAGCTTCATGGTTTTAGCATGATTCTATTGATGGTTCATCGAAGGTTTTTCGAAGATATAAAATCCTATTACGGAATTACAGAAGAAGAACAAGAAGTTTGTTTGGACTGAGAAATGCGCGGAAGAATTTGGAAGAATCAAGGAGTTGTTGAAAACATCACCGATACCAAATATCCTTGACATGGACGAGCACTTCTTGGTATGCATTGATGCATCCAAGGAAGACTTAGGTGGAGTCTTGATGCAATACGGTTGAGTGATCGCTTACATATCTAGAAAGTTAATAAGGCATGAGGAGAATTATACGATGCATGATTTGGAGATATTAGTCATTGTGTATGCCTTGAGAGTATGGAGACACTACCTTATTGGACAAAAATTTGAACTAAAAATAGACCACTGTGGTTTACAACACATTTTTATGAAAAGTGACTTGAACGTGAGATAAAGGAGTTGGTTGGAATTGCTTAGCGAGTACAATTTCAATATTACTTAGATAAAAGGAACAATGAACATAGTGGATGATGCATTGAGTTAGAGATAACACATATTTTTTGTGATGCCTCTTCAGATGAATCTACGTGAAAATATTCTAACTTTATAGCGTGACGATGACTGGTACAAGGAAGTCAAGGATTTTATCGAAAAAAACACAATGATGTTACCAAAATTTGAGGGATTTACTGTGGACGATGACGAATTATTGATATTTTACAATCGGATTTACGTACCTCCCAATGACGAGTTGAGGAGTTTTATCCCAAATGAGGCTCATAGATAAATGTACATGGCTCATCCAGGAGTCATGAAGATGAGGGCATAGCTTAAACCATTATTATTCTGGAAAGGAATCAAGGAGGACATAGTCAACTACATGGAAAGATGTCTAGAATGTCAACAGGTGAAGGTTGAACATAGACATCTGACATGATTACTACAACCACACTCTATGCTCGAGTCGAAATGGGAGGTCATTTCGATGGATTTCATTGTTGGATTTCCATTGACGGCAACGAGACTCGACTCAATTTTAATGGTAGTTGAAACTCTCACGAAGAGTGCTCATTTTACCCTTGTGCGTACGATGTATCAGGAACCTAACATAGCTAGATATTTCATCAGCGAGATTGTGAGGCTACATGGCATGCCTAAGAATATTATATCCGATAGAGGATCAGTGTTTACAGGACGATTTTGGACTAGTTTCCAAGAGGCCTTGGGAACCAAACTTAACTTTAGTACCACGTATCACCTGGAGACAGATGGGAAGACCAAATGAACAAACCAAATATTGGAGGATATGTTGTGTATGTATGTAATGGACCAACATAAGCGTTGTGAAGAATTATTTCCACTGATAGAATTTGCATATAACAACAATTATCAAAGCACCATTAATATGGCACCTTTCGATTTTCTTTATGGGTGACCGTGTCATATGCATTTGAGTTGTGATTGGCTTGAGGATAGAGTCCTAGTGGGACCAAAAGTGATCCAAGAAATGGAATATCAAATGAAAACAATAAGAAAAAGGATCAAGGAAGCGCAGGATCAACAGAAGAGTTATGTCGATGTGCATCGTGTCGACCGTAGTTATGAATTTGACAATCGAGTCTTCTTGCAGGTGAAACCGCATAAGAGTTTGATCAAGTTTGGAAAGGGTGATAAAATCTCTCCTTGGTTCATAAGAACTTTCAAGGTTGAGGAAAGGAAGGGGCCCGTGGCCTATCGACTATCCTTGTCTGATTCTTTGAGGCATATGCATGATGTTTTTCATGTATCTATTTTGAGACATTATGTTAGTGATCCTACACATGTTATTGAAATGAGTTCCTTCTAGGTATTGTACGAGGGTTAGCTCACGGTGGAGCCAATCCACATTATGGAAAATCACATTTGACAACTATGACGTCAAATAGTAGATTAGTCCAAGGTCCAGTGGGATAACTATAGTCCACACTCAGCGACCTAGGAGGATGCATATGAAATGCGTCAGTAGTTTCCATTTTTGTTTTATAGCTAGACATATTGATATTGGTAGACCCTTTATTTTAGCACTTATATACTGTGAAGCTTCGAGACGAAGTTTAAAACAAAGGGGGTATATGTAACATCCGTCTCTTGAAAAAAATTGACTAGACTTGTTCTTTTAGGACACATGTGTGCAAGTGATCCGGTTCATATACAATTGATTGTTTTTTATTATTACTATGAGATGTTGTCGATCTGATGATATGTTATTTTTCTATATTTATATCGACAGGTGCTATTGACTGGTTTCTCCTAAGTGTGTAGGACTTTGGATGTTAGAGGATGCTGATGGCATCGATGAATCTCCTTGGACTCCAAATCGAGTCAGGGAGTGGACATGTTATGGGTTGAATGTTTTTGATATTACATATGTGACATAGGACTAGATATTATGAAGTTGATTGTTATCGCTAACATGTTTCGTTGGTGGATGAAGGATGAATGTAGCTTTCTAAACAAACTCACATTAGGAGTAAAGGGGCCACGCATGACATCCAGATAAATTGAGGTAGAGGTGTGGCAACAACCGTGCCACAACCTACTAGCACTCCCGCCATGGATCGAACTATAGGTTAACGATTACCTAGTTCGAGAGATCCACGATGCTGTGAGGAAAGACTATGACAATTTATCACGATGATTCTAAGGGACGTGCAATAAGGCAGGGTCTGTATTCCTTAAAGGCCCTTAGTCTCCCACAAGGTCACCTGATGGATTATTGACTCCAGGGCTTTGATGTCTAACGAATTTAGTCAAGAGGCAAGTGGCACCCTTGGAGCATGTAGTGCGTCTTGAAGGGCATGTTGCGTAAATAAAACCTGAATGCAGGTGAGTGGCACCCTTGGAGCACGTAGTGCATCCTGAAGGGAACGTCGTGATTTTAGCTATGGTAGGTTTATAAACCTAGTACCTAGAAAACTATGCCTCCTTAGGATCTGATCGGCCTTAAAATGAATGATGTTATGAGTAAAGTTTAATAACAAAATTTTCCTTTAAGAACTGTCACCAAGCCTAGTGAATTTAAAAACTAGGTCTAAGTAGAACCTGTGAACAAAAAAAAACTAAATAGACATGTAACAAGAAGGGGGTAAAGAAAATTCAAACATTAATAATTAAAGTAAAATTTTAATGGAGGATTAATTTATTAAAAGGGTAAATTGTTGTTTATATCTAAACTTGCTAAATATGAAATTAGAAGAAAAGGGGAAATTTAAGGAAAAGGGGAATGTCTAACATAGTAGGGAATCTAGTCTTGGAACCTTCTAATTATGAAGTCAACTAGGTTTTAGAAAAGGCATAAGTCATTTAAGAAATGTAAGGGAATAAAGGGACACCGAGGAACATTTTTAGGAACGCTTTTAGGTGGGGGAGGGAAAATAGGAAAATTTAATTAATTAATAAATGGATTTTTTGGTGCAACTAGGGGATCGAGTGACATGTGTACGTGGGAGGTTTTTCCTAATTAAATTTAGTAAAAAGAATCTAACGAGGGTTTGAGAAAGGAATCACTAAGAAAACTCCATAAAAAGGATGGCAAAGGAGGAGTATGGATCAGGTCTAGTATGCATAAGGTTACGTTGCCAAAATTTATCTTGACTAGATTTTTCTTGTGGGAGTTGGGATATTGAGCTCGGATAATGAGTGGTAGCTCAAACTTGCAAGGCGAGATGAGAGCTAGCATTCTCTGGTATTGTGTGTGCGGCCCCTTTGCGGCTCAGGGTATCAGGAGGAAGAAGAGTACCCCTAGCATTGGCTGGGAGGTATTGATGAGGTCTCAACGGTTGGAAAGTGGGAGTTGGATGGAGTGCACACGCGGGACAATGACTTCTAGCTCTTTTCCTTCGGGTTCGGTATGCATGTGTAAATTTGCATTGTATTTTAGTCAAATTTTCTATATATGAATATTAATAATGATGAATATGGTAGTGTATTTCTGGCACCTTAATTGGAATCTATTTGAGATAATTGTTGCAAGAATAAAAATTGTTTAGTTAGTAAGAAGGATTTATGGTTGATTGCTTGATTACATTCGCTGACTCTCTAGAGATCCTTCCATTTCCAGCCTGATCCTCTTCCTCTATCCATTAAATTTGGTATGTGTGGATTTTTGTTACTTGCGTTTTTTTTTTCAATATCCCTTATGCCTTGAAATTGTGACAAATCCAACGGTATGGTTTAACCCAAAGCTCCACACTTCACCAGATATTTTACAAAACTCAATCTAAATTAGACTAAGCGTTAATGATGTGGCCTAACTAAAGAACTATTTTAAGATGTTTTTGTATTTTTAATGATGTGAACTAACTAAAGAACTAAATAACTATTTGAAGATGTTTTTATATCATTTGGTTGGGGGAATGGTCATTCCCAGATTATTGGGATCTCTTCGGGTTGGAAACCCTTTTGAATTTATCTTATTGATGGTTATGTTTTTCTCGAGCGTATCATTTCCGAGGCTTTTGAACTTTGTTGTAATGTGCATGAAGGTTCCACAGTGTAAGTAGAACACCCTTTTATAGACTTTTCTTGGGACTTCCCTACGCTCAAGACTAGTTTGGATATTATTGGCTTTCTTACCTAGGTATGCATTCTTCTTTTTATCCTAGAGCCTATAGCCTACTCCTTATATAGGACAATGGGTACTTCACAGTCCCTTTCTATTGAAGGGAAAAAAAAATAAAACCAGAGGAAATTTCTAAGTGTTTATTCCTTGCTGGAGTTATCTCGGTCTTGTTTGGCCAGTGTTAACTTTGACTCAGTAGCAAGATCCTTAAGGAAAAGGTTAAGTGTTACTAGTGCTTGGGGAGGGCCAATGCCCTTATAAGATTCAATTCCCTTGGTTTACCTATCTACCCATTTGGAAAGGCGCTGGTTAGAACTCTACATTGCCCACTCGCGTAAATTCCGTACAAGTGATTTTTCCTGTCCCATCTAATCCATCGACGGCCTCACTGGCAGCATTTGAAACATGAATCCTTAATTTCGAAGGAAAGGATGCATGATTTCCCATTTTATGCATCAAACTTAGTTTACAATCGCTCCTTTAGATAACGTTTTCCTCTTGGGATGAGTCTTTTCCATACCAATTTAATCCATCCCGCGAATTGTTGCCTTCAAGGACTAGGGGAACCCCTTCAATTTTATTTTTTTGGGATTTCACCTCTTAGTTGGGGTTCAACCTTAAGTGAGAATTTCTCCTCTTAGCATGCCCTACCCTTGTTAAATTGTTGTGCTCCTTTCTGTAGCGAGTGGATTGTTTCAACCTGTAGTGGTGGAGTGCTTTTACTGAAGAATTTACATCGTAGCCACCCTACAGGCCTGATTCCAGTGGAATTCTAGGAATCTCAGTCCTATAGCATCTTTTCCTAGTGCTCTCTAATGCCTTCCCTGCTGCACGAATCTTTCAATGCAGCCAATGATCTCGAATTTTGCGACCTGCAATTGCTTGCTGACACTATGTAAATGAATTTGATGCGCAGTGATTTAGCTATTACAAATTATTTATTTATTAATGAGGTGGAAGCAACGTATTAAACAGACAATCAGAATGTTACCTTTTACCTTGATTAGAATTACCCATAGATTCTTTGTAAATACAAAGATATTTTTAATTTCTTTTATTTTAGGTAATCAGAGAATCATAACTGGCATGTCTAACCATCGTCACGATAGTAGACTGTGTTCAAAATTTATGTTGAATTAATCGTTGTTTTAGAAATTATGTGGTTTTCATAATTAAAATGATATACAAACTATGTTTAATTAATCTGTTTATTTTATGTATATTGTGGTATAATGATGTAAAGTTTAGCAGGATGATGGCATGATGTAAAGTTTAGCATAATGTTGCATGATAAATGTACTGTTGGATTACTGAGAGGGGGGGTGAATTAGTAATGGCATAATTATAATAATTTTTCTTCAAATAATCCAAGTGTTATATCAATGTAGAATTATTATCCAATAATGAACAATAAGAAATGAACAATCACACACATACACAGTACACCAGTGTTTTACGTGGAAACCCAAATCGGGAGAAAACCAGATAATTCCTTTTCTTATATTTCTTGAATAATTACATTCATTGGAAGCACTAAATTCCTTTGTTTTCTAGCTGCAACTGGAAGGAGGCTCCAAGCCCCTAGTTTCATAGGGTACAACTTGAGGGAAACTCCAACTCCCCAATTCTCTGGCTACAACCAAAATGAGGCTACAACCCCCTATGTTCTCCGGATACAACCAAAAGGTGGTTACAAACACCGGTCCTTGCCCCGTCCAACTTCCTTGAAGTAGAAGTAGAATGATGGAACCACAGTCACACTATCACTGTGAGATATACCACTGTAAACCTATACCAATAAACCTGAACCATGCATCAACCATGCATCAACCTGTACCTCAACCTATAATCAACCTATACCATAAACAAGTGCATCAACCATGAAGCAACCTGTACCATAAACAAGTGCATCAACCATGCACCAAAATGTACCAAACAATCTATAATCAACCTATACCATAAACAAGTGCATCAACCATGCACCAACCATGCACCAACCTGTACCATAAATAAGTGCATCAACCATGCACCAACCTATACCAAATAATCTATAATCAACCTATACCATAAACAAGTGAAAAAAAACATGTATCGAGTATGTACCAATCATGTGTCAACTACTCATCAATATGTACCAACGTCATCAACTATACACCTCATGTATGTGCCAACTCATCAACTACTTGTCTCAACCATGCACTCAACTTGTACGTAAACCAAAAACCCTCATCAATTTCATCATCCAAATATGATTTATAACTCTGTAATAGACCTGGTGTATATTATCACATACCTTCAAACCTTCCTTAACTTTAAACAACAAGAGGCAAGCATTTACATCAAACTTTTCTTTAGTCTCACATGACTAGTTTTGGAGTAGTCAACAACCCTGACTTGAAATAATCATAACTTTGTACATGTAATGAATAAAGATATGAAAATAATACAAAATATTCTTAAGTGTGTTTTATGCAATTCCTCCTGGTTTCACTACTTGGAACCTCTCAGAAAAGTAGTTATAGCAAAAATGACATACCTTGTTGAATTTTGGCTTATTCTAGAGAGCGACCTTGTAGAGCATACCCCAGACGGAATATTTGTTGAATCGATTTGAAACTGTTAAACAGAAAACTAATATTGTATTATAACCAACAAATTTGGTATTACTGAATTGGGATTTGTTATGAAGAATTTATGACGTTGTTACCCGAAAAACCTTTTTTTGACTAGTTTCAGGACTAGCCAAAAACCCTATTTTCCACGGAGTGTAAATCGAAAAATAAAATGACCCAGAAGTTGAATTTTATACCACATATACTTGGATATGTTTACTCAGTTTCATATCAATTTCACGGTCTGAATCATTCTAGTAAAAAAATTATTGCGAAAATGGTGAGATGACCTGTAAATAACATACCTTAGAAAGCATGATTAAAAGAATTTATCCTTCCTTGAATTTCGACCTTCTTTTCTTCACCTTCCCTCATAAATTAGGCTTAGATATCATTTTGTTATCTCATACACCTATATGTATTCAATATTCTCAAGTGTGTCTAAAATTATAGAGCCTTGCCTCTTATTTATACTCTCGAAGTAGCTTCCTTAAAAACATCTTCTAGGTCACTTTGCCCACTTTCCTTATTTTAGGGTTAACCCACTTCTAATTTCTCCATTAAATTTATTCTTTAAATAATTTATTTTGTATT
>SNQJ01S0058231.1:30942-54950 GCA_010110895.2 Picea sitchensis
CATAAGGCCATAACTCTCAAAATGTGAGGAGTTATGTGACGTTCCACATACCACCAGAAATGGAATGACATGTACCATCCATATAGAATAGTATTACCTGAAAATATATCAAAACTCATACCATTATCCCTCAAATAAACTTGGGTCCATTACCCAAACCTGGGTTCTCCAACTTCTCATGGCCATAACTCTCAAACCGTGAGGAGTTACGTGAAGTTCCACATACCACCATAAATGGAATGACAATCAATATCCATATATGATAGTTTCAATGCCAAATTCACTAAACTTCGTCTCATTATTCCACAAATAAGAATGGGTTCTCTAACCATACTTCTAGGATAACTGAATCCACAAAGTGTCTTCCCGTGAGGGCTTTCACCATAAGAGGACCACTTTGGATTTCATCCATTTCTACTTATTATCAACCATGACAAGACAATAACGAGTCATATTTATATCAAACAATATTGGGTCCTATTACCCAACCTTTGTGCTATGAGGCTTTCTTCAAGTGTTGACATCAATGGCAACCAACCTTAATCAACAATCTCCCCCTTTGGCATTGATGGAAACACTCTGATGCAATACTGAAATCATATCACTCATGCTCCCCTTGGAACCATGTCTCTATCCTATGCATCTGATAAATATGCTCCCCCTAGAACCATGGATCTATCCTTTGCATCTGATAAATCTCTCCCCCTTTTTCATCAATGGCAAAGGTATCTTTCCATACGGGGTTGCTCACCCTGACTAAACTGTCTTCTTATGGTGCTTCCTCGTGTACATCTAAGACATATAAGATAAGAATTCAAAATAATTAATTTTGGAGTAGAAATAACTCTGAGTCTTTGGCGAATATACTCAAAGGCTTTATGTGGAAGTGGTTTTGTAAATATGTCTACCACTTGTTCTTTTGTGCTCACATACTCAACTCTGATGTTCTTTTCTGCAATCTGTTCCCGTAAAAAGTGATACTTGATTGGAATGTACTTCATCTTGGAGAGCATCACTAGATTCTTTGAGATATTGTTGGCTCTTCTATTATCACAATATATTGGAATGGGTTCATCATACTCAACCTATATATCTGTCGGAGTTTGTTTCATCCAAAGAACCTGTGTACAACATGATGTTGCTATAATGAACTCTTCCCCGGCTATAGATACAGATACTGATGATTGTTTCTTGCTTAGCCATGATACTAAACACTCACCCAAATAGAATTTTTATTCAATGGTGCTTTGTCGGTCATCAATACAACCTGCCCAATCTGCATCTATGTAGGCAATAAGTGATAGATCCTTTCCTTTTGGATACCATAATCAAAACTCGTCTATTCTTTTGAGATATCTGAAAATCCTCTTCACCGCTAATACATGTGATTCCTTTGGTGTTGCTTGAAATCGTGCCACCTATCCAACTACCTGCATTACATCTGGTTTGGATGTTGTCACATATAGTAGGCTTCCAATCATTGACCTATATTGCCTCTGATCTATAGACTTCGAATCATCATCTTTGGTCAACTTGCAACTGGTTTGCATGGGAGTGATAACTGGTTTGCAATCTTCCATACCCAGCCTTTTTAGCATTTCTCTGATATACTTGATTTGAGAAATATAAATTCCTTGGTTTCTTTGGCATATCTGAAGTCCCAGAAAAAATGATAGTTCTCCAAGTAATGACATTTCAAATTCATTCTTCATATATTTTGCAAATTTCTGGCTTCACCTGTCATCATCACTACCAAAAATAATATCATCAACATAAACTTCAATTAATAAAATATTATCTTGACTTACCTTGATGTAGAGGTTGTTATCTGCACTTCCTTTTCTAAACCTTGCCTGCTACAGATACTTATCCAATCTAGAGTACAATGCTCTAGGAGCTTGTTTTAGACCATACAAGGCCTTCTTTAATTTACACACATAATATGGATTTTTTGACAACTAAAATCCTTCTGGTTGTTCAATGTAGACTTCTTCTTGAAGTTCCCCATTCAAAAAAGATGATTTTACATCCACTTGATACATTTCAATATTTTTGGAGCATGCATAAGCTAAAAGCGAACAAATTGCTTCCATTTTGGAAACTGGGGCAAATGTCTCTTCAAAGTCAATTCCTTCAACCTGTGGATATCCTTTACATACCAATCTAGCTTTTTTCCTTGTAACATGTCCATATTCATTCGATTTATTCCTGAAGACCCACTTTGTGCCAATCACATTCTTATTCTTTGGTCTTGGAACTAGTTTCCAAGTGTCATTTTTCTCTATTTGATCCAATTCTTCATCCATGGCCTTATTCCAAGATTCATCCTTGCTGACTTCTTCAAAATAGTTTGGTTCAATTGTAGATAAGAGTGCTAGGTGTGTTTGTTCTGGTGAACGGATTCTTCTTCTAGTCTCAACTCCTGAATCTTTGTTTCTGATAATCTGATCTGAAGGATGATTCTTCTATACGCGTTTACTGGGTGTCTTTGGAGACACTTTCTGAAATTGTTCTTCTGCTTCTGTTGGATTCTCCTCATCTTCCTCTTCTACTTATTTTTCATCTTTTACTTCTTCTTCTAAGGGTTGTTTCATTGATTCATTTTCTTCCTTTGATTCTAGCCTATCTGTTTCATCAATTGTTACATTGAAGATTTCCACAAATTTGTTAAATCTTAGATTGTAACACTTGTAGTTTCCTTATACTTGAGTAACCAACAAGTACTCATTTGTCCACATGAGAGTCAAACTTTCCCATTCCTCCATCTTCTCTTTTGATATAACATTTGCTTCCAAAAACTCTGAAGTGATTTACATTTGCTGGTCTTCCTTTCCATAGTTCGTAAGGAGTTTTGTCAGTGTTGTTTATGAGAATTACTCTGTTTGGAATGTGAACTGTTGTGTGCACTACCTATGTCCAAAAAATATTTGTCAATTTCGAATCCATTAACATTGTTCGAGCCATTTCCTGTACTGTCCTATTCTTTCTTTCAACAAATCCATTATGTTGAGGTGTCCTAGGAACGAAGAATTGTCTTTTTATTCCATGATTGTTGTAGTAGTCCATAAATTCCTTTGAGGTGAACTCTCCTCCATTATCATATCTCAAGAATTTGATTTTTGAATCCATTTCATTTTCAACCATTTCCTTGTAGATATTGAAGTTTTCAAAAGCTTCTGACTTATTCTTGTGAAAGAAAACTGTAATCATTCTTGTATAATCATCAACTAATAACATGTAGTATTTCTCACCTTTTAAGCCCTTTGTTTTAGTTGGTCCAACTAGATCAGTATGCACAATTTCCAGTGGTCCTATCATTGAATATTCCTTTGATTTAAACCTGGTCTTTGTTTTATTTCCTTGTTGACAATGCTTGCATAAAGTGTTGGTTGGTTTTGTGATCTGGGGAATTTCTTTGACTACTTCTCTTTTGATGACTTTGACAAGGTTATCAAAATGTATGTGCCCCATTCTTCTGTGCCATAGTCAACTTTCATCTTTCTTTCCTAGACAACACTTTTCATTTCCAATTTCACTTAACACATATATGTTGCTTGAAGTTCTTGTAGATGTAGCTAACAATTTCCCTGAACCTTATTTTCTTATCTCACACTTTTGTGAATCGAAAGTAAATTTATGACCTTGGTTACACATTTTACTCACACTTAGAAGATTATGTTTCATATCTTCTACTAGTAGAACATTTTCTGCCTTTTCATTCTTGTTCCCAATTCAGACCGTTCCTTTTCCAATGATTTTGGATGAATCATCAGTTTTGAAGGAGACTGATCCATCTCTTTCCTTTCATAATGTAATAAACTTGTCTCTATCACCTGTCATGTTTTTTGGACATCCACTGTCAACATATCAACCATGTTTCTTCTGCTTAGTTGTTAGAGAAATTGTGCATTCTTCATTGCTATACTGATCTTGCTTTCTTATACATGTCGTTTTCTGAGGTTCCTATCTGTGATTGTTGTTATTTTGTTGAGGTTCTTTAGGAAGGACTCTCATTCTGTAATCTTTGGCCACGTGTCCAAAATTGTTACATTTGTAACATTCCAATTCAGTGCTCAAATATTCAAACCTGTTGTAACTTCTTCTCTATGTTTCACTAGGTCTTCTTGAATAACCCCTTTGTGTATGACTCTCAAAGTTGTCATTGTTCCTCTTGTTATATCTACAATTCACAGCTTTATGTCCAAAATTATTACATGCATAACATAAACCAAAAAATATAGTTTGATACCCGGGAGTTGAAGATCTCCTGAAAGGAGGTGCTCTTATGAATCCTTCTTCTTCTTGAGGCCTATCTATATGTTGTTGATTTTGAAATCTGAATCTTCTTGGTGGAGAAGTGTCCCTATAATATTCCTTATATATCTTCCTATCCCCTTTGATTGTTTCCACATAACTTTTTGGATATGTTTCTTTCTCTGTTGTTTTGGAGCTTGATTCATTTTCTGTCTGATTGTATCCAAGTCCGAACATGTCAAGATGAGATTTTTGATTACTGATAATGTCATCCACAAGTTTTGAGCTATTCTGTATATTTTTCTTTTGAATATCCTTTCTTAGTGCAATAATCTATGCTTCCAATTTTCCAATGATCCTGTCATTTTCTTCTAGATTTTCTTTGAGTGCTTCATCAATTCTTTTATCTTATTCTAATTGAACCTTCAATTTTGTGATCATTTGTTCTATTTCTCAAGTATCCTTTTTCTTGTCTAGTTCTTCTTGTAGTTTCTTGTTTTTCTTCTTTTCTTTTCTGATAACTTCTATGGCATACAATAATTATTCTCGATAGTCAACTTTTGGTTCTTCAATTTCTTCTTCGACTTCTTCATATTCTTCTTCGGCTTCTTCATATTCTTCTTCAGAGTCTTCTTTGTCAGATTCTTTTACTACCATGAATAGAACTCTTCCTGTCTCACTGTCACTGACTTCATCTTCATCTGATGATGATATGTCTTCTTTGGTGCATAAGATTTTCATGAAATCTTTCTTTGTAGTTATTTTTCCTTTATATGTGTGTTTTTCTTTTGAGTAACCTTCATCATTTCTCTTTTTCTTATGAGGACATTTGTTAGAAAAATGACGAATACCATCACAATTAAAATAAATTAAAGGAAGCTTACCTCTATACCTACCGTCGGTTCCCCTGTTCAATCTCTTGATAAAGTTGGCCACTTATTCATCATCTTCTGAGACGCCACTGTTGCTTCTATATTCTTATTGTTCCTTTTTCTTTTTTTTTGATATTTTGGATGCTTTGAAGGCTGCTTCTTTTACATCTGGATTTTCCTATTAAGTTCTCATTTCATATGCTTGTTACATATTATTTTGGTCACTCTGATGATGACCCTACAGGAATGTGTTCAGGCTCTCAAAAGAATCTTTTACATGAGAAAAATGACTAAGTTCTTCCCCTACAAGGCATATTTTTATAATGACGCTGCAGGATGACAGTTGTACACAGTGTGGAAATCCTTGATTTCTGCAGGCTGCTCTATGCCTGGCTCATGGGATTTCCATATGTTGTTATATAGGTACAGTGCAACAATGTTTGAAGCTAAGGAAAGGAAGAAGTTTCACGAAGTTTATAGAAGGAGAATCTTCTAGAATGTGAGGTGGCATCTATATGGCTGTGGTCTTACTAGCTTCTCGGATTTGGTGGGATCATCCTCATCCTTGTAACCACTCCACCTTCTCCTATATAATGTTGGGTTTCTCATGGAAAAGGTTAAGTAAGATTGAGCAAAGAATTGCTAAAAGAATAGGCTGAAGACTATGTAAAGGATCCTGTTACAACTGATGCTTGTGGCCCGCAGTTGTCAATCAAGCTTTTGTGGACCATCTTCATACAAATTCAGAGCAAGTGTATGTGTGTGTTGGAAGATAGGACCACCGAAAGGGAACTTGCGACATCAAGGTAATTTGGTTGTATCTTCCACTTTTACTTAATATGATACGGTGACATGTTTCTTTCCCATAAAATCATTAGCGTTTTATTATATGACTCCTTGATCACAGGTTTAGGTTTCCATTGAATCTACAATTGTTTCTTTAACTTTGGTTGGTTTGTGTCATTACAGATCTGATCTCACAAGAACACCAGAGTGAAGCATGGACAACAAAGATATAAGGAAGCGATATTTGAAGGTATGTCATGTCAACCATCCCTTCTTTGCTAGTAAATTCAATGGTAGAAACTTAGGGAAAATGTCATGCCCTGTCTTGTTTTGTTCTAGATCCAGGTGGATCTAGGGAGATTATTTTATGTCTACATTCATCGATTTATCTAATAACAAAATTGACGACTCCACTAGGGATACGACTTGATTGTGATTGTTTGTTGGTCATTTGCTTTTAACCTATCCTTTTTACTTGAAATTAGTCTTTGAGTCTATGGGAGATCCATTCAGACTCTCTGGATTTGAAAGTTCACTTAGACCCTTTACCCTCTTCTCAAAATTTCTTGATTTATAGACACTTCCACACTATACCCTATACATAGCCTGCGAAAACCTTCAATTTCCACACCCTGGTTGTTTGCTTCAGTGCGAACGTTCTACACCCTATATGTTTCTCACCTGCATAAACTCTTGATTTTCACACTGTAATGTGCTATTAAGCTGCAATGGTGCCTGTGAATTTATTTTTGAGTTGGGTTTTAGCCTCTGTTGATGCCTAATTTTTCTTTAATCAGCTAGGAGGGACTTTTAATGCCAACCCTTGACTATTTTCTAGAAGTTTAACTTGCTGTGGATTGGTTTCAGAGATCGAATACCTCTCTTTTAGTCTCTTTCCAATTTTTTTTCTTTGATTTTTATCGACAAGGATATAATCTTTGAGCTTGTATCTGAGTGCTTGTTCGATTAAAAGTATTTGATTGGATTCAATGTTTTGGATAGATTATGTGTTCTGGATTGCTTGATGATTGGGAAGTCATTTTTCATTTACATATGAAGAAACACTTTCTTGTCATTTTTTTTTTTTACTTTTATCTTCATTGAAAGTTTGATTTGGGTTCTTGTTGAGTGTATAATTTTTCTTAGATTAATTGTCCTTTCTTCATCATCCCCCTGATCTAGTTTTGAGAAGGAAGAATTTAAAGTCACTTATTATTTTAAGTAATCATATATAAAGAAAGTTTATTGCATCCAAAAGAAGAGAACATTGAGAAACTGCATTGTTCATGGTTGTTTGCATTTGTGCCCATTTAAGAAAAAGAAAGTATATTTCGTAGCTTACATCATTCCAGAAATACCTTCTCCGTGTTGTAGATAGAATTCATTGAACGAAAATTTGCATCATTCATTTCTATTTTCATATTATTGGGTCAAAGTATTACACAACATTGGTTTCATTCCCATATCCCTCTTGAGTAACAACAACTTTTAAAAAATATTGCAAAATCTAAAAATGAATTAGTAATTTTTATTTTCTAGGGCTCCTTTACACCAACATTATCTAGGCTAGAGCTTTGGAATAGGTTGTGAGACTCTCCAAATCAAAAAACATACAATAGAATCTTGTGATAAGGAGTGTTTAATTCCATTTGCAACATTTTGTCCTGGGAAGCCCTTCTCACACAAGGGTCAAACCTGAGGTCGCATTGAGATTGGCAGAGTTACTCACCCTGCTTTGTTGATATCAGTGTAGAGATGGCGCATATTATGGGGATCACTTGAAGGTATACCCACAATGATGAGTGGAAGACTCTCAAGTTGATTTTGGGCTAGATACCATGCCTTTGCACGTGGATCAGACTGTTGACTATTTCCCCAGGCATCACTGTTGTTCTTTGTAGCCTTAGTTGCCTATATTATTAGGGTATTGCATGAGGTGACTGTGGAGGGGAAAGTCTTCACTGTACTTGGAATCGATGTTGGCCAGACTCACTTGGGCTCCTTGGAGGGTATACCCACGATTATGTGTGGGAGCTTGCACCAAGGTGTAAGTCCGTTAAGCAGGTCGTCAATGTAACTTTTCCACCCACTTTGTCCTAGCCCCTTCTTGTCTTGACTTAAATATGTTGGATTTCATCACCAACTAGTGACTTCGAAATAAGAAGGTTTTGTTTTCTTGGTCTGATTCCTAGATTTTATTAGCAAGTGTTGTTTGTTTTCATAGTTGGCCATAGATTGTTTTTGTAAAATTTTTGGTTAAGCCAACATTGACCCTCCACGCCATTCATGTAGGATGCAAGGACTACCTTCGAAAGATCTGGAAGTTTCTAAACCCTTGCTTCCTAACCCACCATAGGGATCTCCTCAACAGAGTGAGGACTAGGACAACATACCATCTCAAGAAGAAAGAACTGACTCTCTAGACAATTTTTGAATTGTTTACGATTCTCTAGACGCTTTTCGAATACCTCCTAGATATGAGAGACGTATTCTCCGACTGAATTCCTCTAGAGAACTTGTTGTTGACACTTCTGGAATACCAAATGGACCTCTTACTGGCCTAAAAAGTGAGGATCCTTTTTGGACCATTGGCATATTTCGAACCTCGACTACAGTGCGATACCTTTACGGATCGGGTGCAGGTGCTGATATACCTGTCATCTATGAACTACCTGATATGTCTTCTACTTATACACTACTCTAGATCACTTTAATAGAACGACTTGTTATCTTTTCATGGGTTCAGACACACAGTCCGTTGGTCCTAGCTCGACCATTCCTCTTCAAATGGCCCATTCTACAATGGTCCCAAATGCTATGACTATTCCCATTGGGAATACAGTGGTTACCCAAGCTCCCATCGATACACCACTTTCGTATAGACCTGTCCCATATCTTCCTCATGGGTACCATTCTTTAAATACTTCTATCCCCATTCCTACCTAAGTTCTGTCATGAGTTTCTAGAATTTTTACCCCTCTTGGATACGATGTTGTTGCCAATTTTATTCCAACACCTTCCCAGGTCCCCTCCGGAGGGTCTTATCTTCCTTTTATGGGAGGATTTGGCCCAAGTGGCTCCAATCCTATTGGAGGCTCTACTACATAATTCAATTTTGGTTTTCAGATTCCTATTGGAGGACAATATAACACTGGGGGGAAAACTCAATTTGGAGGTCACAACCAAATTGGAACACAACCCCCGCTTGGAGGACAACCCCTACTTGGAAGTCCTACCCCATATTATGGAAAGAACATTCTAGGATTGTTAGCCCAGTATTGGAACCTTCTCATCCAGGGAAATCCACAATCATCTGGGGGGAAACAAACCCAAGTTAGCTCTTTCATACCCCCTAGTTAGGGCCAGTCATATCTCGGTTCTTCCAATCCCATTTGGGGTTAGAACGTTCAATATATTGTCCCTTTCCAGGGGAAGATCCCTAATCAATACAACCCTATGGGATACATGCCTCTACATTCACATTCGACTATGTCAGGACCTTCACCTCACATGTAGACTGCTTACGGTGCTATTGGTATACCGATGGGACTTCCTCCCCAAAGTCACTAGTATCCTCATGTGAATAGACAATTACCCTTTTTAGCCACTTTGGATCTTCCTGAATTGTCTAGAATCTTGAATGACCCCATCCTGAATTCTCCCCATTGGTCTGTTATACCAACCAAGATACCATCCAAAATTCCAAAATTTGATGGTAAACAAGGAGAAGATCCAAACAACCATGTCATGAATTTTCACCTTTGGTGTTTGTCCAACTCTTTGATGGACGATTCCATTCGGTTACGACTCTTCCAATGAACTATTACGGGTTCGGCTGCAAAGTGGTATATAGAATTTCCACGAGGATTCTTCACCAACTTGAATACCCTAGCCATGGCTTTCGTTACACACTACCAGTTGCCAATCCGTTATGAAACGGGAACTGATATTTTGAGTTCTTTCAAGCAAAATAAGGCCACTCACATCTCCGATCACATTCATGAGTGGAGACGAAGACGATGTTTGATCAAACTTGATCTTCCCGATCAAATATTGGTAGAATGGTTCACGAAATCCTTTGTGAATAAAATATTGCGTGAGATTGCCATGGGTGGAGTTTTCACAGAAGATGAGGTGATCAATCACTCTTAGTACCTCGATCTCGTTTATTCACAAATGGGTACTCTTTATGATTTTCTCCCTTCCGCACCTCGTCCTTCTACCACCACTACCTTAACCACCCCTGTTGCTTCTCATGCGGATGATGGTGTGATTGGCACTTTCCATGTTCAACCTCAATTTACACAAGCCTCTCCCACCAATCCCAAGTCTACTAATTCTAATGTTCAAAATGCTCTGACTCCTACTCCTTCCATTGGAAAAACCTCTGAGGTGAACTTCATTCAATCTACCCCTGTTGGAAAAAATAAATCTAAAAGAGGGAAGGTTAAGAATAAGGAAGATAAAAATAACCCGCAATCTGAGAAAGCCAAAACACAACTTGCTAATGATAAGGATAAACACAAACCCCGATACCCTTGCATTATTTGTGGTGATGATCACTACACGAAAGATTGTCCAAGATGGGACGAGGTTACTAATTTCCTTCAAGGGACCGTGAAACCTCCCACACCTGCCGTTTTTTCCCAACCTTTCCTTTCCCAACAACAGGCCCAATTGGTCATTCATGACCATCCCTCTCCCTCCACTAATTCTTATGCACTTATGTGCACAAGTGATTCAAAAAAGAATGATGTTACCTTACCACTCAGGCCAAAGATTACTCTTCCTCAAAGGAGAAAGGTGATGATAGACCACCTCCGTTGGTTCAACAGTCTCCCTCAACTTCACCTCCCAACGGTCCTCTTCATCTCAAAGGAAGAAGTCTCGATACAGTTCTTCACCCTCCCCCAAAGGGTGTTGTTTGAAATTCTACCTTCAACCCTCATGCACGTGCTTCTCAGAACTACAATATTGTAGAAGATCTGGCGCAATAACCTTCCATGATGTCATCTCTCGAAGTCCTTCAAAGTTTTCCCACTCAACGGAAGGCACTGTTAAAGGCTATTGGTGGAATTGACCCTACAGATATGAATTTGATAATTTTTGACTTGGAAGATCACATTCCAAGGTTACCCCCTCAACTCACATTTCAGATACAAGTTGTTTTCGTAGACAAGAACATTTGTAGAACCATTATTGATGAGGGTGCCTCGACGTGCATAATGTTTGTTGCTTGTTGGAAATCCATTGGCTCTCCTCCCTTAAATAAATCACACAACACGCTCAAAGCCTTTAATGGATCTGGCTTTAAACCCTACGGTGTACTCCACTCGTTGCCTATTATGTTAGAAGGAAAATTGGTCAATGTTGAAGTTGAGGTCTTTGGTGCACCTCTTGATTACAACCTCTTACTTAGTTGTAGTTGGATTGATTCCATGCATGCAGTTGTATCTACTCTTTTCCATGTATATGTTTTCCACACCAGGGAAAAATTGTTATGGTAGACCAACTAGCCTTTTTTAACTCTGATGCTCGTACTAGCAACATACCCTTCATTTCAAAGACACCCCCTGGGTACGAGAATGTTGGTGTGGGTCTACTAAAAGATTCGACTGTGATGGTTACATTCCCAATCTCACCACCTGATGTTCCACCTCCTTTGGTTGCCTCGATCAACATGATTTCCACCTCTGTTCGTGAAACCCCCACGTCTTCTAACCTATGGATAGTACCCAAACTTGGTGATTATATTCTCTATGGAGACCAGATGCCTTTAAGTCTAGTTGAATCCTCTTATCAATACATTCAATCGGCAAACCCTTCTACTCCCTTTCTTGGTGATTCATCTCCTGATCCATTCCATGTTATTTTTCCTATGGACGAGATGATCATGTCAGTTATGTCCATGGAAGACACCCCATGGGATGATGGGCATCATCGTTCCATCCTCTTCCTGGAGCAGCACACCTTAGAGAGTTACCAATGGATCTCAACTTCATCGACCGTTTTTTTCGTCTCTTCTGTTTCTGAGTCTACACACAATGTGTTCTATGAAGGGAACTTGAGTAACATTTCACCCACCATCCCCCTTGACATATCCATTAAACCCAGAGTTGTCGAAAATGTTCACATCGGAGATTCATGTTCCACCGATGAGGTTGTCACATATAAGTCCCTTTTTCAAGAGTTTCGTGACATCTTCGCATGGAGCTATGAGGAGATGTCGGGTATTGACCTCGATATTGTTGTACACAAAATTAAGACGTACCCGGGTGCTAAACCCGTCCGACAGAGACTTCGCTCGGTCCACCCTCGTAAAGTAGCCACTATCAAGCTTGAGGTTGAAAAAATTATTAAAGATGGCTTTATTTATCCCGTGTATTTAACTGATCAGGTATCCAATCTAGTTTTGGTCAACCAGAAACAAGGTATGATCCGTGTCTATGTTGATTATAGGGATATCAACAAAGCTTGTCCTAAGGACAACTTTCCCACCCCGTCCGTTGACAAGATTGTCGACGATTGTGATGGAAGTGAAATCTTCTCTTTGATGGACAGTTTCTCTAGATATAATCAAATCAACATCTTACCCACGGATCAACACAAAATTGCTGTCATTTGTCCTTGGGGCACCTTTGCCTACCGGAAAATATCCTTCGGTTTAAAGAACGCCGATGCAACTTTTCAATGTGCCATGTCTTATGCTTTTCATGATATCAAGCACATTGTACATCCATATCTAGATGACCTATCAATGCATTCCATGCATCGTAGTGACCATCCGACACACCTCCGAGCCATTTTCCTTCATTGTCGGTTCTATCGTATACGCTTAAACCCACACAAATGTGTCTTCTGTGTGGAATCCGATCGAATTCTAGGATTTATTGTTTCACGTCAGGGGATCAGGGTAGATCCTTTGAAGGTCGAGGCAATCCTCAATCTCCCTCCTCCTTCCTCACTCGGCCAGCTTCAAAGTTTGCAAGGGAAGGCAAACTTCTTACATCGTTTCATCCCAAACTACACTGAGTTAACACTCAAATTTACTCGAATGTTGAAGAAAGGTTTTGAGTTCGTATGGGATACCATTGCCAACAAATATTTCAAAGATTTGAAACTGACTTAGAGTTGGATAGTAATTCTCCAGTTGTTTGACTTAGAGTTCGAACATGCTAAGTCTAAGAAATCCTTGGTGTTTTCCGAACTGATATGTGACCTTCCCTGCACTCAGAAAAAAAAACGTAGCATAGGATTCTTTACCCAACGAATCCCTCTTTATTATCAATTATGATGACCTTTGGTATGGATATATCATTATTTATCTCCAGACTCAGACTTTCTGGCTCGATTTGTCTAGCACTGAACATTGTCGTATATGTTACCAAGCTCGTTAGTATATTATCCTCGGCGACACTCTTTATCGCCGTGGGGTTGACTCTGTTTTTCAACGATGTCTCACCTATGATGAGGCTGACAAAGATTTGAATGACTTCCATTCTGGAGCAAGTGGTGGTCACATGTCTAGGTATGCTACTGCCCAAAAGATCTTACGACCAGGGTATTTTTGGCCTTCTTTATTAAAATACTGTATTATTGTTCTCCAAAAATGCCATGCTTGTCAAACATACAACAACAAGATACGATCTCATCATGTTCCTTTACACCATGTAGTTTTTGTTGGACCTTTCACAAAATGGGGCATTGATTTTATGACATATAACCCTAACTCAGCTAGGGGGCATGGATACATCATCGTAGCCGTGGATTATTTCACAAAATGGGCTGAGACGATGCCTACATTCAATAATAATGAAAAAATTGAAGCCCTATTCATATTCAATCATATCATTACATGATTCAGAATCCCACAAGCTATTGTCACCAATCATGGTAGCCATTTTCGAAATTTCATGATGTTCAAGCTTACCGAAAAGTTGGTTCTTCAACATGAAAACTCAACCCCCTACTATCCACATGCCAATGGCCAAGTTGAAGCAATAAACAAGGTTCTTATCACCATGCTTTGATGGATAATAGGAATCCACAAGACAAGTTGGTAAACGATGTTGTTTTCAACATTGTGGGCCTATCGAACATCCATGAAGTCTGCCATGGGATTTACACCTTTTCATCTAGTGTATTGTATCGAAGCTATTTTGTCGATTGAATGTGAGATACCGTCGTTGAAGCTAGCTGTTGAAATTCTCCCCAACACGTCTACCGAAGAAGAACGTCTATTGTATTTTATGCGATTAGATGAAACCCGTCATGATGCCACCTTGGTTATCAAAACCCAGAAGAAATGCGTGAAAGCCCAATATGAAAAGCATGTTAAACCATGTATTTTCTCTGAAGGTGATCTAGTTCTTCTCTATGAACAATATCGTGATTTACTAGGGGTTGGAAAATTTGAGGCTATGTGGCGCAACCCTTATGTCATCAAACGAGTGTTGGAGAAAGGATCCTATGAGTTAATCAATTATGATGGTATTCCTTTGAGTGAACCCAGAAATGGGATTTACTTGAAGAAGTACTATGCCTAGGTTATCTTTTCATGAGTTCTTGTATTTTTACTGTATCATACTTTTGTGTCCTACTCTTGTGTTTTTTTGTTATTTGGTTTCAACCCCTAGCGACTTACCTTGCATTGTGCTTGGTTTCCATATGTCAATGTCTCCGCTACCCCACATTGGCTTCGCCTATGGCGCTAGACGTAGTAATCAAAACTTATCATCCGCTGATTGGGAAATCTATGCACCTACAAACAATTTAATCAGTCTACATGGTGTTTGCCTCGGTCATGCAACTAACAACATCACATAATATAGCGCAGTCATTGAACTGTTGACCGATGTTATTTGACTTGGAATCCGTCACCTGGTTGCACGACTTGATTCACATCTAGTAGCACTACAATTAAGTAATGTTTATGCTATCCGAAGTCCTACATTGTTACAGGTATATTTGCGAATTCGCCTCTTGGAACGTTATTTTTATTATATTGAGTATCAACACATTCCTATATGTCTAAATATGTTAATCGATGCATTAGCTAATTATGTGTTAGACAGACATTTGAGACATTCATAATTCCAATCACACATCACATGTTTTATATAAAGCAAAGTAAGCCAGTAGAAGCCTCATGTATATATATAATGATAAAATGCTTTACAAAAAGGTGTTTTCCATCCAAAAGGCCAAAATATCAAAATATGAAGCCCACGACTTCTACAAAATAGCATCATGGATGCTTCTCATGGTAGCATACTACTACCCATGCTACTCTACGAAGATATCCAATATGTCTGCTGTCAAACCCTCTATATTCTACTCGACCGCCTCATAATCATCAGCGTCCCATCCTGCTACTACCACTACTTCCCCTCGCCTTTGAATGGGGGAAGTTCCCGAAGGTCGGTGTGGCCCTACATATGCATGGTCAAAATGTTTGATTAATCATTGGATAGAGAGAATATATATATAAAGAAAACATCTTATGTTCTAAAAATTCACAAAAACACCATAAAAACAAAATGTTTTTCTTACCTAGGTCCCCGCACTGAAAACCCTATGGTAGAACCAAATCGGGGTCATTGCGAAAGTCCAGGCCAGCATATGCGTAATCATATATCATCAATATATTTGGCCTCAACCAGTCAAAGAATGCATCGTTGTATTTAATAATGGGGCTCGCTACATGCCATGCCATGAGATCGCACCACTGCTTCATCCGTAGATCTCGTGGCGCTGGTACACCCCACTCTACCTGTAGGCGTAAATGAGGGACTCTTTCTAGAAAGAAAGACACCAAAATGGATCCATACCTAAATTTCTTTAGGTCCTCGTTCTTGCTTTTGGTTAACTATGTCTTCATATTGCGAAGAAGACCATCACAGCAGTTGAACACACGAGGTTCCGTGCATTCCACAAAATACTGAAAATAAGTTTGGAGGGCCATGTACAGAGATGCACTTCTACCATGCGCACAATGGTAAAAGGGATGGTTCGGAGAGTTAAATCCCGAACACCTCTGATGGCTACCTTACCTTTGTGTCTCTCGGCCTCGATTTCACAGTACCGATGGATGTATTCGCTCATCGGTAGGCCACCACCTCGACCCCTTGTTAGTGTCACATGTGTTCCACGATAGGATAACCCCGTCAATAAGTAAATGTATTCAATGTCCAAATAAAGTACGTGGAAATCTACACGAAACACTTGCTGGTCTACGTCCCACATGTGGACCAGGTATTCTAGTAACCTCAATTGGGCTCTCATGCCCTGGATTTTAAATTTTTTTAACAATCCGCACTGTAGAAGGGAATTGACGGTGCCTGGATCATTTAAGGCCATGAATTCATCATCCTCATGTTCCCGTTATCTCCATTTAAACATTTTGGCAATCAAATACCTGCATGGAGATGAGGAAAGGAAGTTAACATCTTCAATCGTTGCTTTTGAAATTCGTTTTTGGGAAAACGCATGTATAATTTTTGGGGTTTTCGGCCGCTGCAGATGAGTTTTTAGTATAGTGTGGGGTTTCCGCAGGTGAGCCATAGGGCACCTGCGGAAATCATTGATTTCTGTAGGTCCCGATACTAGTCACATACGATGGCCCCAGCGTGAGCCTACTGGCCCAAAAACTCATCCATAAACTACCTTTAAACCAAAATAAATAAATTTCAATCCATTGAAAAATAAGAAGATGATGAGATTACCGTGTTGATGGAGACCGTTTGATGAATGATCGCCTGTGCTTCTCGCAATCGACAGCTGAAATATGAGTTAAAAACAAGATTTCTAGACAAGTTTTGAATGAAATGAAAATGAAATAGCAATAAGAGGTCTTACCCCGTTTTTATTTCATTTTTTTCTTTTTCTTATAATATTTTATATTATTTTAATACATTTTATCATAACCTAATGGTCTAATGGCCGTGTGAATTTGTTGTTTCTTGTAGATGTAAAGACTAAGGCCTTGAACAATGCCACATGGATGATTTTTCTTGATTCACTTTTCTATTTGTTACATATACCAGTACTTTTTAGGGTTTTTTAGAAAAACCTCGAGCCTACTCTTTGTTCGTTCTCATGCTCGAAAATTAATGAGAATGCAACTGAGTATACTTTTGTCATATTTTCGTACTCGTTATGGAAACACGAAAAGAGAAACCTATGGAGTATCCTTTAAGCTCTTTTCACACTCCATAAAAACGAAAAGATTGTCGAGCAACATTGTTCTTTTCACGCTCGTAAAAGTATTTGAAGAAAACATTCGATGGGCAATAGTTTATCAATTTTTTGATATCGTCGGATTACTTTACGAAAAAGGAACTGAGAGAGTTCTCTTTAATGTGTTTTTTAGACTCTATAAATATGAAAAACCCACGAGTTTTCTATCTTTTGACTCGTTAAACAAGCATCGAAAGACCCACCTGGAACCGAACCGGTCCTTCTTAGGGTTTGTTAAACATACTCCGAGGGACTCATCCAAAGGATGATCTTACATCAACAAGCATATGTTATCCTCCTCAATATTGCATAAAAATAAAGAGGTACTCGCCAGAAATGGTGGGGGAAAATTTGGGAAAGAAATGTGTCTCTGTACCCATGTTAGTGGCCATACTAGTTTCTCCTTAACACGACACCCCCTTCATCATTTGAATCTGGGTTGGGAAATCCATTTGTCTCTCGTCTGGCCCTCTGAAAGTCCATATCTTGGGTCATCTTTGAGTCAATGCTTCCAATACCTTTTTTGTGTCATCGATATGTTCAAGAGAAGTCCAAACAAGCCCTCTCTCAAGTCATCCATATACAATTTTCAATTCTTACCATGTCGACCTTCCCTGTGTCAGTTTCAAATCATTTTCACACTTTGATCTACCCTAAATCTGTTACTTATTTTGTGTCATTGATGGGGGATACATCAAGGCCCTATTGTGACGAGTCTTTTCCTGTCGACTTCAACTCATCATCTGGGAACAAGACTTAGAAATCGTTTAGTACCTTAGAGCCTGTATGCCTCAATGGCAGTTTTCTTCACTTTCAAGTGTGGATTCACATCATTGGTCCCTAATCAAGATATTTCATTATGTGTTTGACTTCAAATCATTTATTCACATTTGTTGGATTGTACTAAGGTACCTTGGGAGTCATTGACATCAATGGTGATTTCCCTCGCACTTGTTAACGGTTTTCATCAATGACCGGTAATCAAGTGGTTTCTACCATGTTCGACTTCAACACCTGTAATCACATGGTTAGATTCATACTTATGGAATATGGGGTTGAAGACCTTGGATCTCATAATTTTGGTCTAGGTTGCGATGGAGTATTTATGATTTGTATTTGACACATAGATCAACTTTGTATGTCTCATGGTTGTGTTTGAATTTAAGATTTCTTCTACATAGATCCACAGTGTATTCCTGATGGCTATGTAGAATCTTGACGACATGGATTCACAGTGTATAATTGGTGGCCATGACTTACATTTATGATTTCAGACATTTGTAGTCTGAGTTTGGGAATGCCTACATCAGAAATGGTATAATTTTATGCAGATACTTGATTGTTTACAGGTTCCCGATTGGTGCGCTCCTTGTTCCCGACACACACATGCATTTTACAAAGTATTTTGATTGTCAAAGTTCTAGCCTCATACTTTGGGGGGCATTCTGTTACACATTATTTTGGTCACTTTGATGATGGACCTACATGCATGTGTTCAGGCTCTCAAAAAAATCTTTTACATGAGACAAATGACTAAGTTCTTCCCCTACAAGGAATAATTTTAGAATGATGTTGCAGGCTGACAGTGGTACACAGTGTGAAAATCCTTAATTTCTGCAAGCTTCTCTATGCCTGGCTCATGAGATTTCCACATGATGGTATATAGGTAGGGTGCGGCAATGTTTGAAGCTAAGGAAATGAAGAAGTTTCATGAAGTTTCTAGAAGGAGAATCTTCTAGAATGTGAGGTGGAGTACATATGGTTGTGGTATTACTGGCTTCTCTAATTTGGTGGGATCATCCTCATCCTTGTAACCACTCCACCTTCTCCTATATAATGATGGGTTTCTCATGGAAAATGTTAAGCAAGATTGAGCAAAGAATTGATGAAAGAATAGGCTGAAGACTGTGTGAAGGATCCTATTACAACTGATGCTTGTGGCCTCTAGTTGTCCATCAAGATTTTGTGGACCATCTTCATACAAATTCAGAGCAATTATATGTGTGTGTTGGAACAAAGGACCACCAAAAGGGAACTTGCGACATCAAGGAAATGTGGTTGTATCTTCCACTTTTACTTAATATGATACGGTGACATGTTTCTTTCCCATAAAATCATTAGCGTTTTATTACATGACTCCTTGATCACATATTTATCTTTCCATTGAATCTACAATTGTTTCTTTCACTTTGGTTGGTTTGTATCATTACAGATCTGATCTCACAAGAACACCAAAGTGAAGCAGGGACAATAGAGATATAAGGAAGCGATATCTGAAGGTATGTCATCCATTCCTTCTTTGGTAGTAAATTCAATGGTAGCAACTTAGGGAAAGTGTCATGTCCTGTCTTTTTTTGTTCTAGATCTAGGTGGATCTAAGGAGATTAGTTTATGTCCGCATTCATCGATTTATCCAATAACAATGCTGTGAAGATTCCATGCAATTCATCCATGCTTATTGAGTTTAGATCCGATCTTTCTTCTAGTGCTGATATCTTAGGGTTAAATCTCATAGGAAGAGATCTTAGTACCTTTTGAACAATTACAGAATCTTCGATTTCTTCTCCCAATCCTATGATTGCATTCACTATTTCATTGACTTGTAAGAATTAGGATGCAATATTCTCATCTTCCTTCATTTTTAGTTGCTCGACCTGACCTCTGTAAGTTTGAATCTTTGCTTCTTTGACTTTTGTATCTCCTTCATAAATATTTAGAAGCTTGTCCCAAATCTCTTTAACAGATTTACAATGTGCAACTTTGGTGAATACCGTATCACTGAGACCATTCAAAAGTGCATTTTTGGCTTTGGAATTATTCTCACCGAGTTTCATTGCTTTGCCATTTGTTGGTGGAACTACTGGTTCTGTGTATCCATCTACACTTGATTTCCGAACTTGAAATCCCTATGCTTGTATATATGTCTTCATCCTTATGCTCCAAAAAACATACTTATGTCCATCAAACTGTGGTATTCCATTTTTATACAATTTGGTATTCTCCATGATGTACCTTTTAGTGGTTAAACTGATTTCTGAAGGAACCTTCTTTGATATCAATTATTGGATTACTGAGAGGGGGGTGAATCGATAATAGTGTAATTATAATCCTTTTTCTTCAAATAATCCAAGTGTTATATCAATGTAGAATTATGATCCAATAATGAGCAATAAGAAATGAACAATAACACACATACACAGTACAGTAGTATTTTACGTGGAAATACAAATTGGGAGAAAACCACAGAATGATTTTTCTTATATGTCTTGAAGAATTACATTCATTAGAAGCACCGACTTCCTTTTTTTTCTAGCTATAACTGGAAGGAGGCTCCAACCCCCTAGTTTCTAAGGATACAACCTGAGAGAAGCTCCAACTCCCTAATTCTCTGGCTACAACTAGAAAGAGGCTACAACTCTCTATGTTCTTCGACTACAACCGAAAGGTGGCTACAACCACCTGTCCTTGCCCCGTCAAACCTCTTTGAAGTAGAACTAGAATGATTAAACCACTGTCACACTATCACTGTGATATATACCATTGTAAACATGTACCAATAAACTTGAACCATGCATCAACTTGTACCTCAACCTGTAATCAAACTGTACCATAAACAAGTGCATCAACCATGCACCAACCTGTACCAAAGAATCTGTAATCAACCTGTACCATAAATAAGTGCATCAACCATGCACCAACCTGTACCATAAACAAGTGCATCAACCATGCACCAACCTATAACAAACAATATGTAATATGTAATCAACTTGTACCATTAAAAAGTGAAACAAACCATGTACCAAGTATGTACCAATCATGTTTCAACTACTCATCAACTATGAATCATCAATATGTACCAACATCATCAACTATACACCTCATGTATGTGCCAACTCATCAACTACTTGTCTCAACCATGTACCCAACTTGTACCTCAACCAAAATCCCTCATCAATTTCATCGTTCAAATATGATTTATAACTCTGTAATAGACCTGGTGTATATGATCACATACCTGCAAACCTTCATTAACTTTAAACAACAAGAGACTAGCATTTACATCAAACTTTTCTTTAGTCTCACATGACTAGTTTTGGATTAGTCAACAACCCTAACTTTAAATAATCATAACTTTTTACCTGTAATGAATAAAGATCTGAAACTGATACACAATGTTCTTCAGTGTGTTTTATGAAATTCCTCTAGGTTTCACTATTTGGAACCTCTCAGAAACGTAGTTATAGAAAAAATGGCATACCTTGTTGAATTCTGGATTATTCTAGAGAGTGACCTTGTAGAGCGTGCCCCGCAAGGAATATTTGTTTAATTGATATGAAAATGTTACAAAATATACTAAAGAATGTAATCTAACCAACATATTTTTTCTTACTGAATTTGGATCTGTTATGAAGAAGTTATGACGTTTTTACCCGAAACACCTGTTTTTGACTAGTTTGAAGACTAGCCACAAACTCTATTTTCCATGGAGTGTAACTCAAAAAATACAACGACCCACAAGTTGAATTTTTTTACCACAGATACTTGGCTAAATTTCATCAATGGAATAGAAATTTCACGGTCTGAATCAATTTTTTTTTTATTGTGAAATGGTGAGATGACCTGTAAATAACATACCTTAGAAAGCATCATCAAAAGAATTTATCCTTCCTTGACTTCCGGCTTTCTTTTCTTCCCTTTCCCTCAGAAATTTGGCTTAGATATCCTTTGGTTACCTCAGAAACCTATAGGTATTCAATATTCTCAAGTGTGTCTAAAATGAGAGAGCATTGCCTCTTATTTATACTCTCGAAGTAGCTTCCTTAAAAACATCTTCTAGGTCACTTTGCCCACTTTTCTTATTTTAGGGTTAACTCACTTCTAATTTCTCCATTAAATTTATTATTTAAATAATTTATTTTGTATTCACTTTGAATTATAGTACACTCATAAATTCACTTTATTATTTACCTTCTAAAATCTATTAAACCACTTTGACTACTCTGACCTTTTGGGGCTTCTAGATGACATAAGAGGGTCCTCCAACTTCGTAAGGCCATAAATCTCAAACCGTGAGGAGTTATGTGACGTTACACATACCACCAGAAATGGAATGACAAGTACCATACATGTAGAATAGTATTACCTAAAAATATATCAAAACTCATACCATTATCCATCAAACAAACTTGGGTCCATCACCCAAACCTGGGTTCTCCAACTTCTCATGTCCATAACTCTCTAATCGTGAGGAGTTATGTGACATTCCACATACCACCAGAAATGGAATGAAAAACATTATTCATATAGGATAGTTTCAATGACAAATTCACTGACTTTCATCTCATTATTCCACAAATAAGCATGGTTTCTCTAACCATACTTCTAGGATAACTCAATCCACAAAGCGTATTCCCATGAGGGATTTCACCAGAAGGGGGCCACTTTGGAGTTCATCCATTTCTACTTATTATCAACCATGACAAGAAAATAACGAGTCATCTTTACATCAATAAATATTGTGTTCATTACCCAACCTTTGTGTTATGGGGCTTTCTTCAAGGGTTGACATCAATGACAACCAACCTTAATCACCAATCTCCCCCTTTTGCATTGATGGCAACACTCTGATGCAATATTGAAATCATATCACTCATGCTCCCCATGGAACCATGCCTCTGTCCTCTGCATATGATAAATATTCCCCCTTAGAACCATCCCACTGTCCTCTTCATCTAATAAATCTCTCCCCCTTTGTCATCAATGACAAAGGTATGTTTCCATCCGGGGTTTCTCCCCCTGACCGAAATGTCTTCTTATGGTGCTTCATCATGTACATCTAAGACATATAAGATAAACATTCAAAAGAATTCATTTTGGAGTAGAAATAACTCCAATTCTCTGACAAAGATACTCAAAGGCTTCTCATGGAAGTGGTTTTGTAAATATGTCTGCCACTTGTTCTTTTGTGCCCACATACTCAACTCTGATTTTCTTTTCTGCAAATTGTTCCCGTAAAAAAGTGATACTTGATTAGAATGTGCTTCATCTTGGAGTTCATCATCGGATTCTTTGGGATACTGATGGCACTTGTATTAACATAATAGATTGGAATGGGCTCATCATACTCAACCTGCATATCTTTTAGAGTTTGTTTCATCCAAAGAACCTGTGTACAACATGATGTTGCTGCAATGTACTCTGCCTCGGCTGTAGATAAGGATATTGATGATTGTTTCTTTCTTAGCAATGATATTAAACACTCACCCAAGTAGAATTCTAATCCACTAGTGCTTCGTCGGTCATCAATACAACCTGCCCAATCTACATATATGTAGGCAATAAGTGATAGATATTTTCCCTTTGGATACCATAATCCAAACTCTTTTGTTCCTTTGAGATATCTGAAAATCCTATTCACTGCTAATACATGTGATTGATTTGGTGCTGCCTGAAATCATGCCACTTGTCCAAATGCCTAACTAAATTTAGTCTGGATGTTGTCACATATAGTAGGCTGTCAATCATTGACATGTATTTCCTCTGATCTGTAGACTTCAAATCATCATATTTTCTCAACTTGCAACTGGTTTGCATGGGAGTGATAACTGGTTTGAAATCTTTCATACCAAACCTTTTTAGTATTTCTCTGATATAATTGGTTTGAGAAATAAAAATTCCTTGGTTGCTTTGGCGTATTTGAAGTCCCAGAAATAATGATAGTTCTCCAAGTAACGACATTTCAAATTCATTCTGCATATCTTTTGCAAATTTTTGTCTTAACCTGTCATCATCACTACCAAAAATAATATCATCAACATAAACTTCAATTAATAAAATATTACCTTGACTTACCTTGAT